>JAVQKI010048579.1:0-7500 GCA_036025975.1 Nematalosa erebi
GGATGGGTTTTCTTATCTGCAAAAGGCTGATAAAACAGCACAATCTTTTAAGTCCATCCTAGCATCTGTATGTCTGATTCTATGCTTATCTGTTGATCGCAATTAATTGACCCTGTAAGTATTCAAGTGTTCTTATCTGTTACAAGATAGAATGGAAGATCTGTTGTGAGGCTGCTCTGCGTAAATAGTTTTTATTACCCCGCTGATTTGGAATAACCTTGGAAAAACTGTTTTGAGTGTTATACCATCTTGTGCTGCATACAGTATGTGTAAGTCCTTGCACAATGAATTGCCTGATCATGCTGTCTTGTGTTCTGCAGGATGACCCATATCGCAGAGCTGACCCACGTTACGGCCGTTACGAGGCCGAGCGGCAACCCGAGAGACCCAGCTCCCGCTCCAGTCAGTACTCGGAGCGGTCCCACTCCAGGTAGTCACGACTCAGGCACACACACACACACACACACACACACATACAGTTCTTCAGGCTTCAAAGACTGATAGACACACACAGAGACAGAATTAGACGTGATAATGAACTGTCCCTTTCTGTGCTTCTCTCTCCTCCCCCCACCAGCAGACAGGGCTATGAAGACTACCAGGCCCCACCACGGAGTGCCCATGATGAATACTATGCAGAGTACTACAAGAAGCAGTATGATTATGGTGAATATTCATTACTCAACATTCAGCCTATTATCGTTTCTTTAGTCATTTTTGAAGAGAAAACAGCCTGTTCTGTGGAAAGCTGAATAAGTGATGTAGATAATTGATGAGTGAATAACCATACTCTGTGTGTGTGTGTGTTTGGACAGATCGAAGTCGTTGGTATGATCCCAATGCGACCTACGACCCTCGCTACAGAGGATACTATGATCAGTCCTCTTACAACTGGTACAACTACAATGCTGAGGCCTATCGAAGAGGCGAAAACTACTACAACTATGGTCAACAGTACCTTAACAGGTCCGTGTACTGAACTGGCTTTAGGATTAATTATTGCTTCCCCGTTCACTTCCTCCCATTCACACTGGCTCACCACCTTATACCACTCAGCCCAGATGTGCTTAATCGAGGCATGTTTTCACTTGCTTACAGGCCACCTCTCCCCAGTTGCTTACTGGCCTGGAGATTTTGACTCGTCTGTGTTTGTATTACAGCAGTAGACGTGAGGGTTATGACGACCCATGGCGTTACTACCCTGGTTATGACACGAGCTTCGAGGAGGACTACCGACGGCAACGCGACCCTTATGGCGACGAGTTTGACCGGCGGAGCGTGGGCAGCGAGCGATCGTCGCACAGCGTCCACTCGCACAGCTCCCGCGCGCACAGCCGTAGGAACAGCTTCAGCTCACACTCACAGCAGGTGTGTGTTTTCCTGCCACTGACCAGGAATGCCTGAGTGTGTGTGTTAAGGCACATCACTGGACCACTCTCTATTCTAATGTGTGTGCATGGGCAATATAACCACCCTCTTTCTGTTAATGTTGATCACCAAGAGAGTGTGTGTGTTTGTGTGTGTCTCTGTCTCTGTATCTGTGTGGGCACATGTAACCATCTTCTTCTCTACTTATAGAGTCAGGTGTACAGAAGCCAGCCTGACCTGGTTGCCGCGGCCTACGACCCCACTGTGTCAGGGCTGCCTCTGGACTACTCCAGCTACAGTCAGTATCCCACACAGCAGGAGTACACTGACACAAACAGCTGGCCAGCCGTCGAGCAACGTAAGTGTCTCTGCATATCTCAGATGCTTCAGTGTGTGCAAGTGTGTAGTGCACTAATTTGCATGAAAATGTTTAAGTAGTGTCCTTATTTGCACTTGAGATGGAAATGTCTTATTGATTGTATTATTTGCACAGTGGTAATATAAGAGGTCAGTGAGATGTATTCTTGTGTTTTATAGCGCCCCCGCGACCACTGACACCAGAAAAGTACTCTGTCCCCCACCGCTGCGCCCGGTTTGGTGCCGCCGGTCAGCTGATCATAGTCCAGCCCAACATGCCTTCAGCTGGCCAGCCGGCCCTCATTGAAGTGCACAACATGGAGGTAAACATGACAATGACCTCTGACCCATTTCACCCATGATCCCTTGTTGATCCTGCAGTCTGGCTGCTTGTCGACTTTTCCTCAATTTTTCACTCTTGGCTCTGAGGCAGTCATTGTTTCAGACAGGCGTTCTACTCAGCAAGACACATCATCATCTTGTGTGCTGATGCTGCATTTTAGCGTAGCGTAGCTTAAGTTTCTTGCTTATGTCTCCCTATCTCAGGGTCAAGGTTCCCTGTGTTAGAACTGGTGATAGTACTACACAAGTTGGCTATTGGGAGGTATCCCTGGTGTAGAAGAAGCTCACGTGTGCACATACAGCCCACGTTGAGTTGACATTTCTCTTAGAAAAAAACTCCCATCTACCTCCGAAATGGTTTAGGTAGCACTGAGAAGCTAATGTTGATTAGCTTTGCTCCTATAGCAGCAGCAGCAGTCGTGAATGAGACTAAAATTCTAATACACTGATAATCCGTCATGTTGAGGGCTTTGCTGTTGCTTATGCGGTCTGAATCCCATAATGCCACTGTGTTGTCAGTCTGGATTGGTGGGCTGATTATTGTTGGCTAAAACAAGTGCCTTGTTGTTGTTGCTGCAGACGCTGATGCAGGATTCTCCTGAGCAGACAGAGTTGCGATCATTCCCTGGACCTCTGATCAAGTAAGAGTCGCACAATTAAGAAATAATCCACACAAATGCTTACACACAAGCAGGCGCACAAAATCATTTCCCACCCACACAATGCATGCAACACATTTACACATATTCGACATTCTACTCATTTTCATCGCTTAAAGGAGAAAGTCAGTGTGAATCATTCCATAGGCCTGTTGTTCGAGGTCACTAAGTGCTGCTGAAATGGAACCAGAAAATTTGATACAACACAGACTGAATAGCGAACCGGCAGAATTCATTAACTGAATGGGCGATAGGAGCATGAAACTGAAAGTGAGTTTCTGTGGTCCATTTGTTTAGTCTTAGGTGCCAGTTCGCTGTTGGGTCTGTGCTGTATCAAATTTTCACATTCCTATTCCTACCAATAGCACTCAGTTACCTCGAACAACAAAACTGTGGTTTGATTTACACTGTATTTCTCCTTTAACCCTTGGTTTCCATTGAAGCATATTTCTAGAGGAGACACTACATTAGTCATAAACAACCAAAAGTATATGCTGTTCATTTTACATGAGGGGCCTACACTAGTTTTCTGACTGATCATGTGTGTCTTTATGTGTGTAGGGAGGAGACGCACAAAGTGGATGTCATCAAGTTTTCTCAAAATAAGGCCCTGGAGTGCATGCGCAGTGATGACCTTATCGACAAATATTCGGCTTGCCTTATCTGGGAGTTTATTGTGCTTTTGTGCCGACAAAATGGGGTAAGTTGGTTTTTATCGTTTGTTGAGTTTCTAGTAATAGAAGTGAAGTATTATGAACCTTAAGAAATTTTGATCCTATTGTAGGTCATATTTGGCTTCCCTAAACAGATTAATTGACAAGCGAGAGTAGATGTCTAATATTAGATGAGGTTATATAGTACAATAAGGGTTTGAGTGGTAAATTTGTGTATGTAGAAAATATCTAAACTTGTGTTACGTAATGGTTCTTCCCAGACGGTGGTGGGAACAGACATTGCTGACCTCCTGCTCCGTGAGCACCGGTCGGTGTGGCTGCCGGGCAAGTCTCCTAACGAGGCCAACCTCATTGACTTCAACAACGAGGCCTTGGAGCAGCCCGAGGAGGCCGAGCAGGGTGCACTCTCGCTCATATCGGACACCTTCATGACCGTGCCCGACAACATCGGCAAAGAGACGGAACGCTTCCGGGAGCTACTGCTGTTCGGACGCAAGAAGGTACAGCAGCTGAGCAGTGGACTGTACATACACACACACACACACACACACACACACACACACACAACACATACATGCATTCGCACACTCACACACAGCCAAGTTGTTTGTAGTCTCTCTCGGATAGGCCATGATAAGAATTTATGATCAATTTTTCATACTGGGATATTAATGATGCAGTGTAGAATGAGAAAATGCATAACTGAATGCATTGTTGGTCTGTGTGTGTGTGCGTTTGTGTGTGTTAGGATGCGCTGGAGTCTGCCATGAAGAATGGTTTATGGGGTCATGCTTTGCTGTTGGCCAGTAAGATGGACAGCAGAACACACGCCCGAGTCATGACCAGGTATGTAAACATACACACACACTCTCATGCTGAACACTACTACCATATGACTGAAAGAGTCACAGAGGAAAAGAATAATAACGTGTGTATGTTTGTATCCAGGTTTGCCAACAGTTTACCCATCAATGACCCACTTCAGACTGTTTACCAGCTCATGTCTGGGAGAATGCCAGCTGCTGCTACAGTAAGTGTGTGTGTGTGTGTGTGTGTGTGTGTGTGTGTGTGTGTGTGTTTTTGTGTGAGTGACCGAGAGAGGGAGTGTGAGTGAAGGTGTCTTGTTACATGTTCTCATTAACCATCTGTCGTTCTCCTCTCTCTCCCTCCATCTCTCTCTCTCTCTCTCTCTCTCTCTCTCTCTCTCTCTCTCTCTCACTCTGTGCCCTTCAGTGTTGTGGTGATGAGAAGTGGGGAGACTGGCGCCCCCACCTGGCCATGGTGCTGTCCAACCTCACTCACACGGTGGACCTGGACATGCGCACTATTGCCACCATGGGCGACACCCTGGGTGAGTGAGCCCAGTCTATCACTCTAGATGGGCTGCCACACACAAAGAGAACCCACAGACCATTCCCACCATTATCCTCCAGTGATGACACAGCAGATTAACAGCCATTGAGAGTCAATATAGAGCCACTCATATACACAGGGCTAAAACACAAGCATATTATTCCGTGTTTGCATGTCAGGAAAGTGTGAATTGAGTGGATTGGATTGAGGGTGTTTTGTTTGTTTTTCTGTGTGTGTGTGTGTGTGTGTGTTTGTGTGTATGGGTCTGGTTGTAGCTTCCAAGGGACTCTGGGATGCGGCTCACTTCTGCTACCTGATGGCTCAGGTGGGGCTGGGCGTGTTCACCAAGAAGAGCACCAAGATGGTGCTGATTGGATCCAACCACAGGTACGGCCACTCGCCCTGCATAAAGATGCTCAGAATTGGTGGATGGTTGAGGAATTGTTTATTGGCTGGAGTTGACATCACTCATAGCACTTCTGTTCTGCCCCTCCTCCCTCCTCCTCCTCCTCCTCCTCCTCCTCCTCCTCCTCATCGCT
The DNA here is from genome assembly GCA_036025975.1 of Nematalosa erebi. NCBI lineage: Eukaryota > Metazoa > Chordata > Actinopteri > Clupeiformes > Clupeidae > Nematalosa > Nematalosa erebi. Next base: position 5,293 of record JAVQKI010048579.1, read on the forward strand.
CAGCCTGCCGTTTGAGAGGTTCTGCACGTCCGAGGCCATCCAGCGCACGGAGGCGTACGAGTACGCCCAGTCTCTGGGTTCACAGCCACTCTCCTTGCCCAATTTCCAGGTGTGTTTGAGAGTGTGTGTGGGTGTGTGTTATGTGTCCACAGAAAGGGTGCTTAAACTCACCTCTTCAGTCTGTGATCCCTCAGGACACAGATGCAGTGGAGTGGGCTTAAACATGTAAATAGTGGGGGAGGGGGGCAGCGAGAGCCGCTTGTAACCACATGCCAAATGCAGTAGACTGATTGATCACTACTCTGCCAACACAATATTTTTTCCAGGAGTTGCAATTCGGAGAATAGCTAGAAATTGGTCTGTTGGTGTGCTGCCAGCATTATGTGACCAGCAAAGTCAGTGTACCATGAAGAGATAGCTTCTTTAAAATCTGTTGAATAAATATTGTGTACCTCTATGGTGTAGTAAAGGTGTTACAAACCATTTGCCATGTTGCAGCCATGATTTCCCTGCATTGAGAGGAAGATGCACTTTTTGCCAGTTGCATAGCAACAATGCTTTAATTCATGTTGATTTAAACAGAACTTGATTTTTGCACTTTTTTTATATATATATCTGTGTGTGTGTGTGTGTGTGTGTGTGTGCGTGCGTGTGTGTGTGTGTATGTATGTGTGTTTGTGTGTGTGTGTGTTCTCCCCACCAGGTGTTCAAGTTCATTTATGCATGTCGCCTTGCTGAGACTGGGCTCTGTGCCCAGGCTTTTCATTACTGCGAGGTCATCAGTCGAGCCCTGCTGACACAGTCGCACTACCACTCGGTGGAGTTCATCAGCCAGCTCATAGAGGTACACACACACACACTCATGCACGTACACCACTGGACCACTGACCACAACTGAATTACACACACACACACACACACACACACACATATTCATAAGTCATCTGTTAAAACATCTAATATCAGATATTTGTCCCATTGTTGATGTGTGATTGCTAACTGGTTCCTGGTTGTATCTGTGCGTGACTGCAGATGTCTGCTAGGCTGAGGTTCTATGACCCCCAGCTGAAGGAGAAACCTGAGCAGGAGCTTTTCCTGGAGCCGGACTGGCTGCTCCACCTGCGACAGCTGGATAGACAGATCAAGGTCTGCCTTACTTAACTGTTTGCTTCTCTGCTCCATGGCCCCATTCACTGGCGTTGCCCTGCTAACGGTTTGCGTCATCAGAGCTGGCACCAGGATGTTTGTGTATGATGTGTGTGAGTGGGAGTGTTTGTGTATTTGTTTAAGACTGTTATCTTTTGAGTTCTAAAGATGGGCTTTGTGTCGTTGCAGGGAGGGGAGATCATGTTCAGGGACCGGGGAACGCCACAGCTCTACCCCTGCTCCTCGCCCAGCTCCGAGGAGCCCCCCACCCCTCCCAACCCCTCCGGCCTCCCACCCGACGCCTCCAACCCGCTCATGGCCACTCTCATGCCTGGGGCTCCTCTGCCTGCTGTCCAGCTCATGCCACCAGGTGCAGCCCAAACCACACACACCACACACACACGACACACCCAACACACATCACACCTTTCAGTCTCACACCACTCCCTTTGCACACAACACAACATGTCATCTGTGATGCCATCTGTAGAGTTAATTGGAAAACTGGATATATGCCCTTGACCTAAAGGAGACAGGAGCATTTTATCTGAGTCGAAACAAAATAACAAAATATATTTTATTGAGTCGAAACAAAATAATTAGGGAAATTGGACTGATGAGGCATTGGCCTCCCTTCTTACACTTAGATTATCCCACAGTATCAGTAATTAAAGAATCCTCTTTTGTTGTATTATTTTCTCACTCTCAAACTTATGCCATGCCATTTCTCTCTGTTTAAGCGCCACCAACCATTCTGCAAGAGCGAGCGCCACCCATAGCCCAGACCCCAGATTCTGGGGGTTTCTACCCGACAGTGCCCACACCAGCCGTGCCCCCGTTCTCTCCCACCTACCAGCTAGACGGCACCTCAGCCATGGCCACAAACACTGGACCCCCACTAACAAACTCTGAGCAGATGGTTCCTCAGATGCCTGGTCAAGTACCTGGTCAGATGGGCCCTCCTATGCCAGGGCAGATGCCAGGCCCAATGCCAGGGCAACTTCCCCCTCAGATGCCTGGGCAAATGCCGGGGCAGATGCCTGGGCAAATGCCGGGGCAGAT
>JAVQKI010048693.1:0-23265 GCA_036025975.1 Nematalosa erebi
GGTGTGTGTTCTAGTGTGTTTGTTGTAGAGAGGGAGAGAGTGTTAGATAGATAGAGAGAGAGAGAGAGAGAGAGAGAGAGAGAGAGAGAGAGAGACAGAGTGAGACAGAGAGGGAGAGAGAGAGATAGAGAGAAAGAGTGAGTGTGTGTGTGCGTGAGTGTGATGGAGAGTGAGGGCGAGGGAAAAAAGGGTGAATGTGTGTGGTTTGCATTTTTATATACACATTAAAATAATTTAGGCTGTGGGACTACTAATCTCTACATATAATTTTTCCCAACCTGAGGGGGAGTTCACCATCCAAACATCCTGACACTATTTACACCAGCTCTGACACACACACACACACACACACACACACACACACCACCAGGGTGTGGAATTCCTGTACTTACTGAGGCCACAAAAACATCTCCGATCATCTCCAGGTTGTCCCAATCTGCCACCCTGCTGGCAAGAGCAATCTGGAACAGGGAGTGGCACTGGAGGATCTCACGCACACGATAGAATGTCATCTTCTGTTTCCGATCACTTAACAATTTAGGCTCAATCTCAGACAGGGGCTTCTCATATTGCTGTTAAAATGGCAGACACACATAAACTTAAATCAAGCTACCATTGCTAAGTATGTAAAGGGGCAGTAGTAACTTGAAAAACTGCTTACCAGCCTTCTAGTGGGAAAATGAAATGATCAACAATGATTTGCTATAAAATAAATGTACTGAATTATTCATCATCTTTGGCAAGAGTGCATAAAGGTCGTGTTGGAATCCAGTTCGCACACATCTTACCGTCTTACCTCTAATATGCGCTTTAGTGCAGCAATATAATTCTTCTCACTCTCTAATATTGATCCAAGTATACACCTCCTCACCACCTGTTGAAATAGTCACACACACACAGTCATAGTCACACCACACACACACACACACACACACACACACACACACACACACACACACACACACACACAATCATAAGAGATAGCTCTCCCTGTTTCGCTTGTGCCAACACTATCAAAAGCAGGTTGCTGTGAGCGATCAATGCCGTCGTTCTCTTGAAACGGAGAGCGCGGATCAATAGCAATGTGATAGTGGGCCCTGCTGTCCAGACTGTGCTCGGAGCCCTTCACTCTCAACACTTACTGATGATCACTAAGTGAAACCTCAGCAATCAGAGCTATTGACAAGGTGATTTCCTCTGAAATGGTAGAACAGCAGCCAGAGAGGGATAGATAAATAGAGACAGACTGACAGACAGACAGACAGACAGACAGACAGTGTCAAGTGTTCTGTTTTGGTGCAAAACCCATTTATAGACAACAGCTACTTCTGCATTGCGTTATGGTGTAGACCCATACTACCTTCTTCCTTAGAAACTTTATGTGCAATTCTATTGCTTAATAACAAGCTCACCAAACACCTGAAAACAATAGGTTACGTATGTAACCGTGGTTCTATAAATTTCGGATGACCGCCAGAGCTTGGCTGTCACTCGGAAGGCTGACGAGAAGACTGCCAAGAGATCACTTCCGGGGTGAGCGTACATTTAGTACGTGTGTGGCCGCATATGTCACCCCTGTCGCTAGCGACTTTGTTGGTATAGACATCTTGAGCTGCATGTGCATGTGATGGACATCTAGGTGCTTCAAGCACCACCTCTGGCGGTCAGTAGAAATGAAGTAGAACTGGAGTGAAAAGTGTTTCATTAGATTTGAAACCAGCCTCTGTAGATGGCCACTCCTGAGAAATGGGCTGCTGATATAATAACCCTGCCCTTTGCTCTTTATCTTATGATAATAGTCATTGACTCAATCTAATTTTCCTCTGAATTCATTTCTAAAGTACTGAGGCTCAAGTGTTCCTTGCTGAGCTGGTGTGTGTGTGTGTGTGAGTGGGTTTAAAGATGAGGGGAATGCAGTGGTGGCATCCAACCTGCTGTTGCGAGAGACCCTCTGGTGCAGGACCCAACACTGGCTCCACATTCAGGCAATCCACCTCAATGAACAGCTCTGCCTCATCCTCGTCGAAGCAGGCTGACTTCCGCTCTGACACACATTAATGGAAATATGAAATTAGTCTGGACATTAGGGCAAATGCTTGTTTTCAGGTTTCAAAAATATGCTCCACTGAAACAGCACAGGTGTAGCTGCCCTAATCTTTTCTTTAATTCGAGATCTAGATTGTCCATCATAGCATTAAATACACATACAATGCAACATACAGTGTATATATATATATTTTTTGTTTTACAGTAATTTCATTTAAGTTTATGTTTACATCAATAGCAACTGTCAACGGCAAGTTTTAAAATCTATAATTTGCCATGAGTAATAACTTAATGTGACCACAGCCTTGTGCAACCTTTCAGTGGGCAAGTGGCCATGAGCTCACCGGAGCAGAAGGATTTGGTTCTGATAAAGGATTTGCCCTTCTTCACAGCTGCTTTGGTCTTCTCCAGGCCGTCTTTGGTCCCTTCTTTGGCGGCCTTCACTAGCTTTTGCACCTGTCGGGCAGCAGAAGGCTGGTGAGCAGCAGGCACAGGCTGGGGGACTGACTGGCTCACCATTACCATTAAAGCTACAGGACAGTCTGGCAGTTGGGCCACAGAGTTCCAGGGTGGGGTGGAAGTTGGGTGGAGAGAGAGGAGTGAAGGGGGGGGGGGGGGGGTATTGGGGAGGTTACGAAGCAACGACCCAAGGGTAACCAAGGAGACAACACAGCAGCTGGGTGAGCAGCTCAAAAGTCAGAGAACCAATGAGAACATCAGCTCTACTGTACCTGTAAGAATTCCACCCCCCCTGATGTCACCGTTTTCTCAATTATAAATGACAGACATATTTTTCCAAACTGTTTTTTTTTTAATATACTTTAAAAAATTTTGCAGGACACTATAATTTTGGTCCTGAAATTAGCATTTGGCCAAAACAGAACCTAAAACAAACAAACAAAAAAAGAAGTCCATAATAAAATAAAATGTACATTAGACTTTCAAACATCCACATCCATGTAGACTTTGAGCTGCCTGTAACAGCTGAAAGAGCCCCCTGACAAGGAAGGAGAATATAAGAGCAGAATCACATTCAACAAAATGACACCTAATAGCGAGGAAAATAAACACTGGCATGCAAAGCTTAGAGCAAAGTGCCACAACCTCTGAGACCTGTACTGAGAAAACAGGAAAAGCAAGAGTAAATGTATAAGTTAAAAAGAATACAACTGCCACAGCTATGGACACCAAGAAGGATCAGATCTGAGGTTCAAACCAGAGTGAATTACGCTTTCTGCACAGATGTGGTTAAAGACATGAAGGTCATTACAAGGTCAGCGTCTCTGTTAATGACACAGGTAAGACACACTGTAGTTAAAGACGAAGTGGACAGTTAGCCCACCACCGGTCAGCTTTTATCAGGAAGGACGGAAACCTTAAAATATAACGGAGGTATGAAGAACAAGCTTTAAGGGGGTTGGTCGTGAGTTTAGTCTAGCGGGAAGTGGGTGGTTGGATGGATGGAATGGGAGAGGAAGTGACATCGTGGCCGCAGGAAGTTACCTTCTGCTCGTGTTTGTGCTTGAGCTGCTGGAGCTCTACGGTCCCCACGGCATTAGCCATGAGATCTTTCATCTTTTTCTCATAGTGTTCTTTCAAGCGACTCAGATCTTGAGAAAGCTGAACGGAAGCAGAGAGGAGCGGTTACCACACGGCCCCCAGGCACAGCTGAGGACGCCGCTCATGGCTGTCCTCCCCAGACTCAGACAAGTATATTCACACACACTCCCCTCGTTAACATATTTAAGCAAGTGTGGCCTATGTGCACACATACACACAAACACACACACACACACACACACACACACACACACACTCTCTCTCTCCTTACTCACATATTTAAACAAATGTGGTCTCTGTACACACACACTTTGACCATTCATACAAATGCACAAACTAACATACAAATACACAATAAATTGCTCTTTTCTGTGTCTCTCCAGGTGCATAAATATAGGCTACTCATTTCCTGCCCCAAACCTGCAAGAGCACAAGGCACAAGGCAAAGCACAGCACTGTACAGCTTATAAGATTTTAACACCACGGCAACAGCAGGCCTTCAGTTTAAATCCTAAGCTGTGACAACAAGCAAGTTCTTTTCAAGGGGAAGATGCACAGTGTGGGTGTATTTTTCTAGGCATTAAACACATTCTAATAAGCCACTGCTCATTCATTTAACATAACACCAGACGTAATCTTGATAAACTCATCCCTGCTTCAATTTAACTCTGTCCAAAGTTTCTCACTCTCTCCATAAAGGTGGTCTTCTTCATTTATCAGCTTTAATTTTTTCATGAAAACCTATTGACAGCAAAAGCAATTCTCTGGGGCCAAGCCAGTAAAAACAATGTTGAGTCAATACCCATTATCAGCACTCAATGACTCATCGCTACTGTTACCTCACACCCCGTTTTGGAAACAGCCTCCTCATTTTAATTATTGGGAAGCTGGCAAATTGCACCAGAGGCGGTTGACTGATGACAGTGTTATTAACCTTTTTAATGCAGCTGTTGTACTGTTAACATACTGGTAACATACTGTTAACAGTGTTGTTAATGGCGAGTGGGTGTTTAACTGGTAATGCACTGCAGACATCAGCAATTGTGGGCAGCCATGCTGGTCACAAGGGGCAGCAATGTCCTTGTGCCCAAGGCAGAGCCTTTAGTTGGCCATTCTGTTAGCACTGGTATGTCTCAGATTCAGATGAGCATGGTAAAGAGGAAGATGATGATGATGATGATAATAATAATGTGTTACATACATGGGTCCTCCGGCTGGGGGTCCGCCTGCGGACAAAGGCGTCGGGGAGGCCATTCTCGCCATGGCCCTCACCGTCACTCTGCTCCCCATAGCTCTCGAACTCGCTGGAGCTCCAGCCATTGTCCAGTGAGCTGCCCTCATCCCCCAGCTCCACATCATCGTAGATCATCTCATCAGGGTCTGGAGGGTGTGTGGGTGTGGGAGTGTGTGTGTGTGTGTGTGTGTTGAGAGAGTGAGTTAGTGAGTGATTAAGAGTGAGAGAGAATGAGAGTGAGAAAAAGAAAGAGAGAGAGAGAGAAAGAAAGAGAAGGACGATAGCTCATGTGAAATGAAAGTGACAATCTGCAACAGCAGGCCATACATACTGCTGAATACAGTAGGGACCAACAAATAGGCTCACAGACAAAGGCATCATCAAGATGTTATGAGGCATCCTAAAGAAGTATGTATATTACTGTATATTTCTATACAGTTCATGTACAAATGCATAACTATATATCCACAGACACGCAGCTTTAAGTTGTATCAACTTAAGTTGTCAACTGCATTTACACACAACATGTACAGAGTAGTGTGGTTGCTTAGAACATGTTCTTCACTCTGAGTAATACATAGGAAGTTCGATCGCTAACGACTGGCAAAGCCAAAGAATATCTAAGAAATGGAAGTGAAAGCAAAGTTGTACGCAAACAGAATGAAGGAATAATAGTGCTACTAACCTGTAGAATCAGAATTCTCTCTGGGCACGTCATCATAAATCACCTCATCTGGACCTATGCATCCAAGCAAACAAAAACAGACAACAGCCCATTTTTTAGCCTTTCGCAGCTCAACTCGGACAGAGGGACCCAGACGGTCATGAGAGAGTCAGTGTGTGTGGTCACAATGGCAGTGAAGACTAGCGCTATGGACTCTGAAGTAAAGACCTAATAGCAGCACGGTTCCTCAAAAAAAGAAGAAGGAAGTGGGAATGGAAGGAGGGTTTTTTTAGTAGGGAAGAAGCATGGGACCCTTGCGGGAGCTGGGTTTACTGCATGTCATGCTTTTATAACCCATGACACGGCTTTCAAATGACGTCCCTGTCAGTACTTAGAATATCACACAAAAGTAAGGTACACACCGCACATTTTTATGTGTCTTATCTTAGGAGTCTTATCTTTCTATCCAGAAGTTTCATTTCTATAGTGTCTTTGAGGGGTGCAGTCACTTTTGTGAGATACTGTATATACCACACATGTCCTGTGTATTAATTATAGTCTGGCATCAGTTGACCTTTGGAAGAGGAGGATTCTTACTTTCCATCCAAGCAGTGTTTGCAGGGTCAGATACCCATTTGGTCAGAGCATCTTCCTCTCTGATGACTGGATACTCTTCAGGAAATACACTGAAAACAGAAGGGGAAAAGATGTGAAATAACAACATGATTTGAACTGACCCAGAAATTCATAGCACAATTCCACAGCGGTGTAACAAATGCACAATTACAATGATGGAGTTGTTAAAAATAATAATAATAGCGTATACTCTTTTGATTCTGTGAGGGAAATCTGGTCTCTGCATTTAACCCAATCATGAATTAGTGAAACACACAGCACACAGTGAAGTGAAGTACACATTATTTCAGAGCACCTGGCTAGCAGTGCGAGTTTAGGTGCCATGATGGGCCATGGCTGCCCCACTGTTGAAGGTCAACTGAATAAGAAATGTCAATTTGTCAATTAATGTCAGAAATGTCAGTTACACTCACCTGTCACCAGAGGCGTTTCCTGTACCCACCACTGTTACTGCAAAAACAATGAAGTGAAGTGAACAATGAAGTGAAGTGAAGTAAACAGGTAGGGCATGGCTACACTGTCAAAGAATCACCACCAGAGGTCAGCACAACATTTTTGCATAATATGTAGTTCAACTCCCAAGAAGGACAGAGATGATCGCACGTCTCAGTATAGTATGAAATTATTTCATCTACGTATGCTTTTAAATATCATGTCCGATGTTGTGAAAGCATTCATTCATTATAAGAGGTGTAACCCAGAGTGTAACCCAAAAGTGTAACGAAAAGTTGTTCGGTGTGGAACTAAAGGACTTCTCCCTGCTCAGACTGTGGTATCTTTCTAATTACATGGCCATTTTACCCCCTGTGTTAGCCAAGCCACACATCTGGAGAGCTTCTGTAACAGCCTAGAGAAAACAGGAAAATCACCACAGCCAAAAGGGGGGCTAAATATAGTGGTCACTTCCTCATGGAAATGCAACAGAGGCAAAAGAGAGAGAGAGAAGAGCAGACACACAAGCAGAGAAGTGAAGAGAAAGAGGGGAAACAACACATCATGAAGAGTGATAAGAAGGAAAAGAGAAAGGGGAATGCTTGAATGCTAGAATGACAAAATGAAAGGGTAGAAAGAAAATGGCGGCGGCGGCGGGGGGTGGGGGGGCATTATAATGACCATTACCATCCTCATCCATGGAGAAGTGTCTGATGATGACGGGGGTGGTGTAGGCTGGCGTGATCATGGGCACGTTGGAGGGCACGGCGTAGCCACAGGGCACGGGCACCGAGTAGCCAGAGGGCACGCCGGGACTGCTGGCCACCTCCTGGGCCTCAGGCTCCTTCTCGGCAGCGGGACAGGAAGAGGAAGAGGTGGGCACAGAGGCTTGAGGCGGCTGCTGCAGCAGTTGCTGTGGTTGGAAGGGGGTGATGTCAATCACAGAGTAGGGGTTGACCTTCCCTTGGGAGGTGCCCCGGGGTGCTGCAGTGGGAGGGCCGGCAGCCTGGCTGGACATTCCTTCATCTGAGGGGGGTGGGGTGGAGGGGGGAGCAGAGCACAACACCACTTCTGTTCACTTCTGCACGCATTGACTGAAAGTGGGCCCTTTTGCATAACCCATAAGAGGACCCTAGTGGGCACAGTGCATGACTCCAGGGAGACTGGTTTGCATGAGATACAGACTTCTTAAAAAGTCCTCTAAAGGGATTAATTCCCCTGTGCTGTGCTGTAACAGTTTAGCATAGTACACGTCAGATTGTTTGCAACCGCTGGTCTCCTATGTGCCCTGGTTCAAAACCACACCAGATGACTCACTGAGAAATCATGAGTCACTCCTAAAACAGCAGAAATCACAGCTCACATCAGGGCCTGCTCTCTAAAGCCCAGCAGTTAGTTTTGGAGAGAGGAGCAGATAACATTTTTTTTCCCTCTTTCTTTTCCTTTAGTCTCCAACTCAGTGCCTTCTGTTGCAGTGCTATTCTATGGCTGATAAAAATCACCCCCCGCCTTACACACCCACTGTGCAAAGCTCACAAAAGCACACTTGAGGCAGGCGAGGGATGAGCCGGCCAAAAACTGCCAAGCAGCGGAGCAGCACCCGGGCACAGAGAAGGACAAGAGAGAGAGGCCCTCAAGCTCAAGTGGAGGAGGAGGAGGAGAGAGGAGAGGAGAGGAAAAAGGGAGAGAGGGCGTAGAGGAGAGATGGGGTGGGTGGGTGGAGTGGTGTGGAGTGGATCACAGTGGTCATCCACAACTGCCAGTGATGGCTGACAGAGCCACAGTCCTTTAAGCAGCTCCCGCGGGGAATCCAGATTGCAAACTGAAAACACAGGGCTTGATTTTCTACACCATGCTTGTTGAGATTTCAGAGGTCTGGTTCAAAGTGGTTTTGGGTGATAAGAGGTTCTCTTTAGTAGCATGACTGACTGATGCCATCTGTGGTCTTATGGGAAGTGAAATGATGGCTTAGCTAATATAAAAGGAGCATATGGATTCTTACTGACATATGCTGTATTAATATTGACAGACTCTTAATCATCACAGAAAATAAGCTCAGTTCATCTCGTAATGTGGACAAGAAAGCCACTAGGTCAAAATATACTGGGGCCAACTGACAGACATGCAGTACAGTAAATAGACACTATAAACTTTTTTTTCTGTTGTGTTTAAAGCACCGATGCAAACTACAGGACTATTACCAACTGTAATACTGTACTGTAAAATAAGACTGCATGTGTGCTGTGTACAATCATTGAAACAGTGATTTAACCTCATATAAGATTCACATTTATAATAGCATAACCAGTTTAAGTCTGCCCAAAACAGACCAGGACAATCCACAGCAGCGGTCTACGCACCTTTCTGTCCAGCATCTGGAGCAACAGCAGCAGCAGCAGCAGCAGGAAGAGCAGTTACAGTTACAGTAGCAGTAGCAGTAGCCTCCTCTGGGGGTGGAGGAGGCAAGTCAGTCTCTGGGGCTGGAGCATTAGAGGGTGGATGCTGTTCCTGGTGAGGTGGGGGTAATGGAGCCTCCAAAGGAGCAGACGTAGAGGCAGGGGTGGCGGGGTTAGTGGTTACGGAGCAGAGGGCTTCACAGCCCTCTTCTGGGGGTGGTGGAGGAGGAAAAGCTGCATCTGTGGTTGTGGTGGTCATGGCTGGGGCTTGGCTCGCCTCAGGAGTGGGGTTCGGGTGGGACTGCGTAGGAAGGGGAGCCGCAGCCTCTGGTGGAGGAGGGCACTCACCTCCCAGCATGCCTTGCTCCGTATAGTCAGGAGCGGGAGGGGCAGGTGGAGGGCGGTCAGCTTCAGGGACATCATCACCACTGTCGTCAAAGTCAAACTGCTCACCCTCGTCTTCGTCGTCTAACGCCATGTCCTCCGCTAACACTAACAAGATGGAGGAAGAGAGAAAAGGTGAGGTGTAAAGTGTACATGAGTAGAAAAAAAAGTCAGACACCACCTTTCCTTTCACAGAAAATCAGAGCTGAAAGCTAGGATCCTTCCTGACAAATGGCATGGAATGTCAGCAAGTTTAAACTTAGGCCAAAACTTGCCCTACCTTGGTATGACTAAACACATAAACTCTTTGAGGACAAGTAAATGCTCTCAAGACAAAACATCTTTTAACCCCAAAGTTGTTCAGGCTATCTATATTTATGGCTGCTTGGAGCGAACTAACTGACCCCAGCTGCTCTTTCAAAGGTATTCACTTATTTATGGTCTAGGGTGTGTTATGGACCCCTCCAGCAGGCATAGACTAAATTACTTCCAACAACAGAAGGTCTGTCATTAACCACCCAAAAGGGCTGAATTCTTGCACCATGACCTTGACTGAAAAGGGAAATGCCGTATAAATATAATATAACACATAATTTGATTCAATGCAAACAAGTGCACACACTGTTGTGGAGGATGTATTTTTACAGGATGCGAACATGGGGGATTTCCATCAACACAGCAGCTAAGAGACAACGCTACTGAGGCAAACGTTTGTTTGAATTTAGTCAAAGCAGCTAAACAAGAACCTAAGGAACACAAGGTCCCCACAACTGGGGACCAGATGAAAGCGAGCAGCTCAGGAAAGAAGGAAATGTAATCAGGGAGACAGGAAACCCATTCCTCGCACCTCCCTGTGACACGCCAGGAACATGGAACAATCTCCCATGATGCTCTCTGTCCCTGCAGCTCTTAGTGTCCGATGCTCTGCCTGGTAACCTCAAAACTAGGTCAAACTTCAGTCTCATAGGTGTATCAATACATCTTACCATGAGACACAAAGAAAACAACTCAGTGAGAAAAACAAAATCAGAGGAACGCAACGAGCTAGAGAAACAAAAAAAAGTCCACCACTGTGTGAGCAGATATTTCACTCAAAAAGGTAAAATAGTAAGGAAGGTTTTGCTCTGTCTGTACGATAAACACTGATCCCTTCCACACAAGTTACACTTTACACTGTGCAAGACTTCAGTAAGCCATGCTGATGTGACACCACTCCATTTAGACAAAGGTCAACAATGGGACGAACCTGTGGAATATCTATCTGAATCCATGCGTTTGGTAAGTTGTGTAGCTCTAACAAACAAGTTTCTCCAGTTGAGTAACTGATAGTCTGCTGAAACCCCTCTGAAACAGGAGATAGAGAGGGAGGGGGGAAGCGTAAGGCCACAATGGAGCAGGGTCTCCCTTAACTCCAAGACACATTCAGGCTGATGACATCACTCCTGCACGAAGTGGGAAAGGAATGCACTTCTCCTCCAGCTTCTTACAATAAGACTTGTTTTTAAGGGTGTGTGATGTATGTGTGTATATGTAGTGCCATAGCTCAGGAAGCTGTGCTTCCAGCCGTGCTGGGTGTGATCTCCATAAGTCAACAAAGCTTAGCGCCAGGGTTGGCGCATCTCTTTCCTCAGAAATACCATGGATTCCTTGTGCCAGTGAAACAACAACGCTTCTGGCAGGATGCTGGTCACTAGGGTCCAATATCCTGACAATTAGGATTACAAACAAGCAAATATTCCATGTATTTTATTTTTTTCAGGGGGTATGTGTGGGGGGTGCACTCTAATTTCCTGCTGCTATGAGTCACTTGTTTCCACGTGGCCCTGAGAGAGATAAAGAGATCTGTAACATGAGTCGTGGATTCAAGTCTGCCAAACTACTATTCTACTTCTGTGTAAATACATAGCACATTCCAAAGAGGAATACAACAGAAAAAAGTGTATCTTAACTAAATCATCTTTTTATTAATGCAATTAAAACCTGCAAGAGGAATCTCTAGCTTATGGACAGACGAGGTTATTGGCTTTTAAACTTTTTGACTGTAGTTTATGGCAGCCAGAAATGTCAAAAACATCCATGCCTCCTGACAGCACCTTGTTTGAAGCACAAAGGCAGGGTCAGTCATTGTGGCCTGCCACTTCTTGCTAAAAGTCTTTTCATGTCTTTCCACACACTTCCCCCAAAGGCTATGTTGCCGGTTGCCCCTTTAAACACCAATCACCATCTCTCAACCCTTTGTACTAGACCCTCACATCACAACTCACAGTTCATCTGGCTATCTCTGCAACCAGATTCAGGATGCACCTCTGCAATGTGACCCCTTTAAATCAGATGCACTGACACTTCCTGGAGGAGGGTGGGGGTGTGTGGTGGGGAGTGCGAGTGATCCTCTCTAGACCTACATGCCCATGTCCAGCCCTGGGTTGAAGATCTCAGTGTGGGCTTCTCATAACCTAAAACGGCTCTCTGATTGACTACTGTGAGAAAGCAAAGAGTGGGAGAAAATGGAGAGAGCAAGGGATCTTGGGACAGAGATAAACAGAAAGAGAGCAGCAGAATTGGCAGATAGGAATTGTTGAGAAAATTGAGCGAGACGGGAACTCTTAAATGAAGAGACGTGGCAAATCTACACACTGGAAAGCATGGAGAGCCCAGAAGGAGGTTATCAGCTCCTATCTGCTCTAATGAAGGGCTGGGGAGAGAGATAAGGCACAAACTCACTAGAAAGAGAGAGAGAGAGAGAGAGAGAGAGAGAGAGAGAGAGAGAGAGAGAGAGAGAGAGAGAGAGTTTCCACTGACTCTCGTCACAGCAGGAGGAGCACTGATTACAGAGCTGAATATGCACCGCAAATTCCACAGAGTGCCTGAGGCGAGCGCACACACGCACTCAGACACACAGACACACACACACACACACTCACACAGAGTTTTCAAACACGGTGAAGGCAGTGATGACAAGACCCAAAACATCAAACATACAAAGCACCAAAAACACTAACAAAACTCTTCTCCAGTTGCTCATCCACTATAATTACAATTAAAGCAGAATCCAATGACATGTGTTAGAGCTGCAGATTAGAGCGTGTGCTGCACAGAATCCCCCCTCACAATTAGACACATAGTTACAGTGTCAGATGTGGGCACAGTGCCAGTGTCCACATGCAGAGGCATTGTCTCTGGCCTGCTGGGGCTAGTTTAAATGTGTGCCATGCGGCTGGATCAGCGAGGTGCAGATGGTAGCATTAGCCGTGAGTCTCCCCATAAGAGCAGAACTCTGCACACAGCGCACAGACACGCGCACACACACACACACACACACACACACACACACACAGGGCTGGATTGTCCTCGGCTGGTGGCCATTGTCGATTCATAACCACAATATAGATTCTGTTCTGCTGGCTCTGCTGCTCATGCCGGGCTGCTGCATGCAGGCAAATTAGTCACCGGGGTCACTCTGTGCACTGGCATCGCCGTGGCAACAGCGCCCGGCAAAAGCCCAGCTGGAGTCCAGGCATGTCTGTGGTTCACAAGAACCCCCCACACCCACACCCACCACCCCCTTCTAAGCCTGATCTCTTGCGTTAGCCCTCTTTCTGAATCACTAATCTTTCTCAGTGTCAGTTTGGCTCAATCTCACATTCAATCTCCAAGTTTTCAGTGTCTTTATTGCCAACTCATTCTCCTTATCAGCCGTCTTTCCACTCCCTCTAACCATCATTCACTGTCGAATAATCTGCTCTTTTCTCGTGTCTGCTTATGTCTTCTTTTGTCTCCACTTCCTCCCACAGTTTGGTCTCTTCTGCCTCCCACATTTTCTTTCTCACTTTCCCTCCCTTGGTTTCTCTCTTTCTCTCTCTCCCTCTTTCTCCATTTCTCTCACTCTGGGTGACGCAGCAAAGCTGAGAGGAGCTGTGGCTACTGAGACTGCTGTGCCCTGGCTCTTGCTCTGCATTTCTTCTCTTCTTCCACCTCCTCCTCTTGCGCTTCCCTGCTCCCTCGCTTCTCGTCCCACACGTTCCTCAGTGGCCAGGGAGAGGAATGTGTTTACGCTTTCACATTTCTCCTCTTTTTCTCTCTTAACTCTCTACTATTCCATACATCTCATTAATTAAGTCATACATACACACCTTTATGGGCTCTGTGTGCAGATGTAAAGTCCCAGAAGGACTTGCTCTTTCCATTATGTGTCTATTTTTGTGAAGTATGGGAGGCTAGACTGATATTAGTTATTATTTAGTTATTATTTATAGTAGTTAAACTAGCTTACTATCCAAAGTAAGTTCTCCATGTTCTTTGCCAGTTCAGGGTCCATTTCGAAGTTAGTGCACAGCTATAGCCTCATCACACAATTGTTTACCAACATAAAACCTAATTACTAAAAAAGAATGGCCGTCCTGAATGAAAGCCCTTCTGGGACTTTATGTCTGCCTTGCACAGAGCCCATTCAAACTGTATGCACTCTTTGCGCTCATGTTTCCAGGCCGTTCCTACATGCAAACTCAACCCAGGTGCGCAACTTATATGACAATGTACCCCATTGCTTGAAGACATAGTATTTGCAAGCAGAGGCAGGATTTACTCCCATATTTAAATGACATCAGCAGATCCCAGCTACACCAACAATCACTTTGTGCACTTGTACAACAAACACCAACAATGGGGAATTTTTCAGTTGAGGGAAAATAAACAATTTCAACAATCACACTTCATTAAAAAAATTATTCTGGGCGGGGGGGGGGAGCGGGGGGTTCATGTAAACAAACTAACAGAAACTGTGTGAATTTTGAGCAAACGGCTGAGACGGCTTGGAGGAGAGGTGTGAGGAGGCCTACTTTCGGGAGGGGGTGGAGGGAAGTCTTCCACATCCATGCTGCTCAGGGCACGGGGCGACGAGGAGACCAATTCAGTCTGACGTCTGCTTCAGGCCTGCACACAGTCCTTGAGTAGAGGAGAAGAGAGAAGAAGAGAAAGGGATTCATACCACAGAATATACACAAATATGTTGTTCTGCCTGCCAGAGCAACAAACTCTCACATCTGTGAGTAAACATGGTCAAATTTCACAAAATTTGTTGCCCATGTTTGTTGCCAAATGATACTCAGCTACTCGGATAAACAATGTGGTCTTTGAGTTTGTGGGTGTGTGATTTAAGTGGGTGATGTAAAACACCTGAGATTTTTTAAACACACAGATGAACAAGACAAACAGACTAAAGCCTTCCTTCCTTCGGTATGACTGATGAGCATCTCTGCTGTGGCTAATTAGAACACGTTCGGAAAACAAAACCGCAGGAGTAACCCGTGGAATGCTGAACAAAGCTTTTGTTGTGGCCAGAAACATTGACTGATTAACCGACAGGCATCCCCATTATGCGCTAATGCATATCATGGGGCCAACAGCTATTGTATTTTGACATCAAGGCAGACAGGCCAGCCCTGTGTCAAAGTAGCTTTTCACTGCTCAAGACAGGCCAATATAGTCCCAAACTTTGTATAACACTTTCATTACTTTTTAATGAAAGCATCCCACATTGGAATGACACGCTCATTACAGAGTTTGTGCAGGGGACATCCTCTGCGGCTGTTTAATCAGGGTGTAGAGGAGGCCTCCGCTGAATGGCAGTTGCATGACTTTGGGGATGACTCCACTGCAAGGGCTATTTATTCCCTTAGCCATCGGTCCTGGTCACCTCCTGTGCCTGATCAGTAATTCAGAACATGCTAAAGATTCCTCTCAGCATCACCTCCCTACGCATCATTAACCTGTGCAAGGGTTGCTTATTGATTCAAAGGACAAAGATCAACCTTGTGCGACCAGTGAGACGCTGTGTGATCAGCCAGGTGGCAACTCATTCATAAACATGAGCGGAGTGACTTTTTAAAGGCTTGAGACTACAGGCACTGCTTCAGTGGCTCTCAATGAGACATGAGCAAACAAACAGACTCATCCCACCCCCCACTGCACCCCTATGTCCTGCACACAAACTCCACATCTAATCCTCCTCAAGAGCTACCCATTTGACATATTGTGTGTAAGCCATCTGAAACGCCTTCAGAAAAACAACATGCTGTACAAAACATGTAGGGGCATGAAGCTTCTTACTGCCTTCATGTGAAAGATGGGACATGGGAAAAATGGGATCTGGAAAAGGCGGGATATTGAGATTCAGTCTAGGCCCTGGACCCTCAAAGACATAACCAGCCTGTGTTGAATTCATGATTGGTTGTTTCATGGCAGTTAAGTCTTTAAAGGCTCAGGGCTTTTGGTTAGGGAGGAGACTGAGATTCAGCCATAAATTCCTTGGAGCCTTTTACTGAGCTGTATGGAGAGAGAAATGTAGGGGGAGAAAAAAAATATATCAAACTGAACACAGGACAAGGAAGAGCCTGTGGGGGAGATGAAGTCATTGCATAGAATAAGTGACCCTTTGTGGCGGTTGACATGTTGTGTACATGAGGGGTGAACGGCTGTCCTTGGGGCTGCGTACCGGTCTGGGTGTGTGAGAGCTGAGCTGGAGAGCTGAAAGGACAGACAGGACGAGAGCAGCAGGCAGGGAAAAAGGCAAGCCTCTGGCACGTGAGGACATGCTAGACTCAGAGCAGCACACAATACACGACGTCGGTCACAGCTGACCTCCATGGCCCAATTCAGCTTTCAGACCGACGGAGGAGTGTTTATGCACAGAGGCAGGAGCCTGCTGTAGGACAATACAATACGATGCAATAAGAGAGAGAGAAAGAGAGACACTGAGCCAAAAGATAATGACTTATGAGGGTTGAAAGCTTGTTTTGTCTGCCGAGACACCAAATCTGGGTGGACATAACAGCCATTCTGGTGCACACCCTGGGTGTATGGCACCAGTCAGGGAGAGACAAAACACCCTCACATCTTTTAAGTAGAGCCAGTCTCCTCCTCTGACTAATCATTCTGTGAAATCTCCTTTGGCACCAATCATACTGGACAACCAATAAATCTTTCACTACCAAAATGTGTTTCAAACTTAATCCTTGTTGCTTCAAAACAATTTCAAAACAAAAAAACATTGAACTTGAACTTAGCAAGTCAAAACGCACAAGTAGAGTTTCTTCGACTCATTACTATTCCTCAATCCTGAGGCCATGATGTCTGCAGGGAGGGAGAGAGGAGAGGAGGTGGGTGTTTTAATGACCAAGGCAACACCTGTCAGTCAGACCACAAAGGAAGACATGAAGGACATCCAGCGTGACTGACGAGTGACCTGTCAGCCCAGTGCTGCGCTGTGCTGTGCTATTCTCTCCAGTTCTACTGTGGGAGCGGAAGGATGGAGGATGGGAGGGGAGAGGAAGAAGCCCAGGAATCAGGTGTTCCTGTGTGTGTGTGTGTGTGTGTGTGTGCGTGCGTGCTCGTGCATTTATGAGGGAGACAGAGAAACAATGGGAGAGAGACAAAGAAACTGTGTTTATGTCTGAGTGTGTGTGAGTCTTCCTTATATGTGATAAGTGAATCTGTCATTATGTTTACACTGTGTGTGGGACTCATGTTGCCCTGGGTAGTGGAAGATGAGGGCTCTGGAAAACATGCATCAAACCAATTGCACCTTGTATATGACTGGAATCAGAAGTGTAGTGGTTAGATACATAAAACTATAACCAACAGGTCTCAGCATATTATGTTCCACAATGAATAAGCGTTCATTTCCTGTATGTGTCATACCAAAACCACAATAAGATGGGAAGACTCTCCCTCAAAAGTGACGTAAATGGTTGAGAAAAAAAATGTAATACTTCAGTTACTACTGCACACACATGCTCCAAACTGACACGCATGGTGTTACACAAGTAGAACACAGCTGAACAAACAGACAAATAGAAACATTATTTTGTAAAATTGAGTGGGGATTCAAAAAATCTGCATTTCTATTTCCCTCCCTCTCTGTCTGTCTGTCTCTGCATCCATGTATCCATCCATCTCTCCTCTCCTCTCACATTCCTCAACTCCAGCTTTCTAGTATGGGGTGGCTGCTCTGACACCACAGGGATGAAAGGAAGCGGCCCAGCCTGATGACAGACTCGACCAAGCGTGTCATTACACGTCTGCAATGTAGCGCAGCGACACACCCCCCCCCTCCTCCATCCTTTCTTTCTCTCCTTTTCTGTGAGGAAGGAAACAGTTATTTGGGGTTCTTTGCTAACACATTACACTTGCTGCTCTGTATCCAAAACAGCTGGTGGATGTTGAAAACGTAGGTGTCTCATGCAAGCCAGCTGACACAGTTTCGTAAGCATTTGTGTTAGCACTACACAGTCATGTGATCACACAGACCCAAAGGGAGAGGGCCTTCTCAGGAGGGGCTGCATAGAACATGTGCAGGATCTGTTCGTCTGCTACCTGCTGATCACATCTTTGACAGGCACTGACAAGGGAACTGGTGAGAGAAGAGAGAGCAATGTTTAAATGCCCTTGATGACAAATGTAGGGCTGTGTGTGCATGTGTGTGTGTGTGTGTGTGTGTGTGTGTGTGTGTGTGTGAAATGTGACAGGCCAAACACAACCTCCTTTCAAACAAGTCTGGGCCTCTCCACACACTCCTAGTGAGCAGCACTCATCCCTCATGTCAAGCAGCCTGCCAACTCGTCTGTCTGTATGTGTTTTCATATTGCTCTCTCTTTCTCCAACACGCACGCAGATACACACACACACTCTGCATAACTTCCTCTCGACTGTGCTCCCTCTTCCTCTCACTCTGAAACACACACACACACACACACACAGACACACAGTGGTAGTCTCCCTCTCTTATTTCTATTTTCCTGTCAACCTCTCCATCTTTTTTCTCGCTCCTTCCCCGAGCTCATTGTTGAGTGCTTGGCACTGTGTTATGCACCTCCGCCAACCCTACTGTACTCAGACACTGCAGTGAATTCCCCCAAGCACATCTATGGGCCTGTCTGAATGGAGGGGATGACAAAGGCCTTTAGTGGCGAGGGGGGACAGTCGAAGCTGCTGCAGCATACTAAAATCCGCCCCCACACCCTCCCTTACAAAGCCTCGGCTCTCGTTGGCCAGTTCATGGAATGTCGGCTCACCTTCTCATTCTTTACGCCCGCTTTGCCGGATGACATGATTTACCCCCCGACTGTGCTCAACTTCTGTTTCTGTCTGTTGAGCTGACCACTTGCCTTTGTCCATTTTCAGACCTACAGACCAAGTCTTACTCTTTTCACTCACTGAGTTTCTCTCTTGTTCATAAGGCATATTCTTCTTTAACCTCCATCTCTGCATTCTCTACCCTTTCCGCAATCCACCACTTCCCCTGTTTCTCCCCACACATCTCTGTTGACAGGGGCCCTGGTCGTGCCAGGCGTAGGACATACAGTATGGAGGAGTGCACAGACACAGCCGAGTGAACCACCAGCTCCGAGGTCTCAGCCTACACACAAATGGGCTGTCAGGGGCTGAGTGAGTCCAGAGCTGATTTCTGCCTGACATCTACAGCTTACGCCACCCATTTAAAGAAACATGTGGACACACACCACACACACAAACACATACACACAGCCAGGCAGGCAGCCGTGACTGAGTGTGAACATGCAGACAAACACAGAAATTCATCTTGGAACAATACATATTCATTTAAACAATAGTGTGTTTTACACTGACAACAATCCAGTAGCTGTGATGGATAGTCATTGTGTCCATAATCATGGTCAGACTACTCTCAAAATGTTTTGGACTCCACAGTCCACTGCTCCAAAGTTTCTGTGCTCAAGTTTGTTGGGATTTACTGTGTTGCAAGCGAGGACACAGCAATCAATTTCAGCTGGAGCAGGACATTTGACTACGCCAGCTGTAATTATATGGGGTGTGGAAAATGAATCCCGTAGAAATGTTGACCCTCAGGCAAAGGGCATTTCACTAGTTGGGTTGTGTGTGTTTGTGTGTGTGTGTGTGTGTGTGTGTGTGTGGTGGGGGGGTTTCAAGTGTTGGAAGGGCCTTAGGAACCCTGAACACTCTGGAGTCTGCTGCTCCAGGCCCTTCACCTATACTCACACAGTACAGAGGCCCCCTGAGAGAGGCTTGTAGAATCTTGCATCAACGGGAAGGTGGGAAAGAAAGGTAGTGTTACAAGTTAAAATCAGCTCTAGGAATCTTCCTGTTTACCTGTGTGTGACCTGAATATTTCTCTGACTTCTGAGTTTTGTTTGGAACGATTGGGGGAAAGAATGGTCACCATCCAATGGGCCCTCCCTTTTTCAGCCTTTGATCCATTTGGTTAAATGAGAGACTTCTGCTGCTGTATATTTACCACAGCCAAACACACTCAAGGAGAGGCTCCCCACTCTCGCATTAGCATGTTATGGTACAGTTCCCATACATTACAATGCAATAGATTAATGGATTAACAGGTCACTATGAAGTATCTGAGTTGAATTAAGACTGCTGAAGATCTAAAGCTAATTTTGTTTACAAATCTTATACATATCAACCATTTATATTTAAGACAAACCATATGCAGATGCTTTTGAGATGTATTCACAAATAGGGATCTTGTAACAAAAACAGTATGCTGAAAGAGCTCCACTCTATGCTGACAGTCTTAGGGATTCTTTATGGCCGTCACATCCATTACCATATCAATGGAACAGACAGTGCCCTGAATGCCCAAGTCTCTGATTTATACCGTATGACCTCAGGAAAAATTTTAATTATATTCTGTTGTTTTTTAACGTGTATTAATATTCTTCCATGCAGGCTCTAATTGTCCTCTGGGGAATGAAGTTCACTGAACAGTAAGTCTTTCCTTCATCGCTGCCAACATGCACTCTCTAGGCATGACTAGGATCCCTTGCTATGAACAACATGATGCACTCTGACAACAATCCAGCTATGTGAGAAAACGTAGCCGAGGAATGTGACGATGTTGTTGGCTCATCGGCTAATCCCATCTGGAGAAGAGTTATGCAGAATTTCATGTGAATCTCCTGCAACTCAGTTGCTGTGTGGGGGGTGATGGTACTGGTTTCAATTGTAAGTATGTCAGCGTTTCAAGCGATGCACATTAGCTTTTGGCCAGTGTGAACTGCCAGCAACCCCTGTGCTTTGCCTAATCTCCACATCCCAGGAGACATGTTTAGCCATGGCACAGTAGCTTTAGCAATTAGCATATTACAGACCCAGCTGTGACCAATAGTGAGCTACTGTCCAAGAACATGACATAACATTTTTGAGAATCAGTTGCCTCAAAAATTCACTGGCATGTTATGTCAGTCAAGTCATACATGCAAAAAACACTCCACTTTCAGTGGCTAAAAAGAACAATCCCACTGAAAAAAAACACCACAAGAAGTAGTTCTTCAAGAAGAAATTGTGATAAAAAAAACTAAACCCCCTCCCAGAAAAAAGCACCCATTTTTATTTTTGGAAGCCAGTGTGGTGGGTGGAACTCGTTTGGTGGAGGCTGGTGGTGAGCACATATGATGGGGCAACAACTCAAACACAACCCACTGGTTCATTCTGACAAAGTGGGGAGTTGTGGTAAGGCTTTCCATCAAGCAAACAAAAGAAACAACAAATGCCCACTTCCTTTATTTTTAGAAGTCTTTAGGCTGGGTGGAGGCCTCCTCTTCACAGCCAAGTTGTCAACTATTTGCTTTGCAAATCACCGGCAGTGTATGCACAGCTCTCGTCTGCTCCAAGCTCTCTGCAGGCTTGATGTAAAGTCAACTGGACAAGCATGGTGCTAGACAATACAAGAGCAGATCAAAGTGCTCACCGCATCTGGCATATCTTTGGAGCAGTCTGACCCTGTGCATACAGATTCCTGAGAGCAAGACTCAGTAAGCCAGACTATATCGCAACCTGAGACAACATGAAAGCAAGGTTATTCTCATTAATAAGTGCATTATAAAGATGCTCAAGATCTATAACAATCTGAATCATTGACAACACTGTAGATACAAGCATGAAGGTACATGTGAGAAGTCACAAAACATCAAAACAGTGGTTGTTCTATAAAGCTGAGTATGATCTGAAAACAGAGCAAAAACCATGTGACCATGAGCAAGTATGAATTATTAGAGTCAACCCTGGAGTATGGCATGCGCTGAGGTTTGAAGAACAGACAAATGTGCACCTGTGCCCTTGAACGTAGTACACTTTCAATTTTCAGTTTACCTACAAATGTCCGAGGGGCTACCCGTGCCAGCAAAGCTCTGAAACTATAAGGTTTGACAGACATTTTGACGTCTGTCATATCAGGTGCTGCCGGGTATGCAAAAACATGTCCCATATGCTTCGCATAAGATAATTCATTCGTGATTTAATATCACTACAACTAAAACTTTAAACTCATATTCTAAGTAACGTTAGGCTTCGGTTCAGGCAATAAAGACAATTGTTCAGCTCTTGACAAACTGCAAAGGAAGGCCACGACTCAATGAAAACAGCATACTCTCGTAACAGATAATTCACGAGTTTAAATATTTTCTCTGGGTAATTTTCTTCCTTACAATCAAGAGTTCACGTCTCAAAAGCCAACACGACCTTAGGTAAGGTAGGCTGTGCGCATATTAATGTCTGGAAAAAGTCGCATAAACTCCATAGGTTGGCTATTCCATTTGGCAACTTTGTTATTTAAACTTGGCAGTATGTCCCTCGCCACGTTACATCAATGGAATCTTGCGAGCAAGCAAGCGGAGCCTAGTAAAATGGCTCAGAAAACAATGTGGGCACTAGTTTATTTGAGAAGGGCAAGCAGAAAAATATCACACTGAAGAATTACGAAGCTGGCGCAACATAACATGCCGGGAGAGAGATGTATTAGGCTACTCCGGATACGCAATATTAACTTTGTTAATCAATGAAATAGGAAGTTTGGAAAACAGCTAGGAACTTTCAAAGACATGATAAACTTACCATCTCCGAGATACTTGACTATGCCGTGAACTTGCCAACGCCTTCTATCCTCCAAAAACGAACTGTGTTACAAGCAATAACTGTGAATAGGAAAGAGGGCGCATCTGGCGTTAGAGATTCTTTTCCATTTTTTTTCTTGGAGCAGCGTTTCCAGCCTTTCCCAACTGCAAGCTGATCCATCAACGGCCTCACCTCCTACTGTATGGTCATTGGTGGAGACGGCTGATGAAGACCTGTAATTGGACAAAACGGGCCTCAATCACGTTCCTCAAGTTTCTTGCTGCGGATGAAATACATGCGTTCCACTCTGTACCACGTGACGCTGTGAGGTGGCTCTTTGAACAGCTGTGCAATCATGGATGGGGGTCTTTGGTGGGAATTTATTGTTTCACAATTCTATCCTTTATGCTTTCGTAGGGCATGTGATCAGAAAATCTGGAATAAAGTTGAGCTAACAACAACTGCAACATTATTATTTTCTTTGTCTTTTTTAATCAAAAAATAAAACCTACCACAGGTTATAAACCTGGCAGACAGTTATGTTGATTTTGAAAGCCTGTTAATAGCCATTCCTCATTTTTTCTTTGTTGTTCTCACCCTAGAGTTGCTAAATGCTGTTCTAGTTAAGTGTCAAGTAGGCTACATACTGTTTATCAGTTTATAATAAATAGCCTACTTTGCATAAAAAATAATTCCAGTTTTTGAAATCTAAGCAAGTCTCGCGAATTAAGCAGCCGATTGTAAAAGCACACATTCTGACATCCTTTTCTGTGTTTCCTTCCACCCAGCACTCTCTGATAGGATGTGAGGAGGGAACTGGCTACTGCATTTGACTCTCTGGGCAAAGCTACTCAACATTTAAAACATGGTGCTCTGCTGCCAACTAGTGGCTATTACACACCCTGTTTTTGAATAAGTAATGGTGAATTCAACATCATATTGTTGACTTTACTGAACTGAGGGTCTTGATGACTTTGAGTTCAGGTCAATTTTGTTTTAAATTATACCCCTCCGCA
>JAVQKI010048973.1:0-10411 GCA_036025975.1 Nematalosa erebi
AAGCTCGGAAATATTGTGAAGTAAAAGTGAAAGTTGTCAAAAAAAATTCAACTCCTGAAAAGTACAAAGTATCCCAAAATATACTTAAGTACAGTAGTGAAGTATTTTTACTTTGTTACTATACAACACTGCTCTTTCCTTCTCTCTCCTTCTCTCTCTCTCTCCCTCCCTCTCCCTCTCTCTCTCTCCCTCGCTCTCTCTCCCTCCCTCCGCTGCACCGTACTACGCAAGCCATAAAAATTGTGAGACATCAGCAGAAAGGGACACTTGCAGCAGAGTGCATGTTCAGCTTGTCTATAAAAGCATTATATAGTACCGCACAGTGCAGTAGCACACCTTCACCCAAATGTCCTTCTCGTGGCCAGGTCTGTGCTGATGGGGATGGGATGGGGGTGGGGTGGGGTTGATGGGGCTCGCACATGCGCACACACACACACACACACACACACACACATGCACACAAAGACGCACTCACACACGCACTCACACACACACACCTGATAACCCACAGATCCTGTTCCACCACTGAGGCTCAGGTGTCTTAGTCTTGAGTTACAGCCGTGGTGTTGGTTTCCCTCCTCCTCTCCCAGTCCCAGCTTAGTTTCAAGGGCACATTATACCCCCCAGGGAGCTGAACAGTCTAGTGCAGCATCAAAGCAAATAAGAGGGGGAAAGTTACAAGACTGTATATACTTAGTATTGTCCCTTCACCTTATTTACAGCTTGATATTTGTTTCAGTTCCACTGTCTCCTGGTAATTAAGTACATCCTTTTAAAGTCCAACAGTGAAATAAATATAGCCCCTCCAATTTGCAGGAACTCCACCAGATTCTTTGATATTGGAGTCTCCATTTACCAATATCCGAGAGGAAGCCAAAAGCCATCCCTTCTCAATGGTAATCACGCTTCAAGCATCCTTCAGTCTTTACTCTCTTGAATAGTTAGATACATAACTGTGATTGGATAAAAAAGGTATGAAATAATTACCTTTTCGCGCTCTTGTTACAGGTGTACAGGTACCTGCCTGGATTTGATTGGTTCTTCCTGGACGCCATAACGGCAAATGACATTCGATTTGCCAGCGATGAGAAGTAGGTGTTCTTTTGTCTTGTGCTGTTTACCAGAAAGCAGATGCTGTGCTGTCAGTGGTGTGGCTGTGGGAGTATTGGCTGCCGTGTATGCAGACAGGGAGTCAGGACAGGATAGAACAGGACAGGACAGGATGGGACGACAGCTTGTTTTTTGTGTTTTTGACTACTTTAGCTCATTAGTGGGGTTATGTTGCTGGAAGTTCTTCTGTCTTTGCAAAATGTAGTTTAAGCTCTGTTAACCTTGGTCCCATGAGAGTGAGGCCTTGCCTAAGATTCTCTCTCTCTCTCTCTCTCTCTCTCTCTCAGCATGAATCACGTATCGTGCCCTGTTCTCATCCTGCATGCAGAGGATGACACGGTTGTACCCTTCCACCTTGGAAAGAAGGTATGGGGCATCAAATTCAGATGTGCGCACACACACACACACACACACGCACGCACACACACACACATACACCACTTTCTTATTATGGATGTTTCTCTCCCCCTCTCCTCTGGTTATCATTGCTGTTTCTGGGTCATGTTGCACATTCCTAACATTAGCCAACTTTTAGTTATCTCTCCGGCCAATGATCTTGTCCTCTTTAAATAGAATTTGCCAGTCAGCATTTGTTGTCAGGTAAAAAAATATATCTTGGTTTTCCGTGTGTGTCTCTAACCTCCTCTCACCATTGCTCAGCTGTACAACATTGCTGCCCAGTCCAAGAGCCTGAGTGGACACAAGGTGCAGTTCATCCCTTTCCCTGTCAGCTTGGGCTACAGACACAAGTTCATCTACAGGAGTCCTGAGCTGCCACATATACTCAGGTACGTCACAAGGTCAACAAATGGAACATTTCCACCCTGTTTTGACCCTTGCAGGACCCCAAATCACAGTTTCTCATTTGAACAGTTTGTTATAGTGATAGTTCAGAGTTATTCCAATAATAGCCCTGTTGCACAAGCTTGCTGAGTGCTGTTGGTGGGAAGGAGGATGAGAGAATTTTGTACAACAGACGGAATAGCGAATGTGCAGTTTACGAGCCCTGTACACATTAAGGCGGATACATTTTAATACGCATAGTTATTTATCCGGTTAGCCATTCCGTACACACTAATGCGGCATATTCCAACACCGAAATCGATGCTTTTTGAAAACGATCGCTGAGGTGGATAAATCTGAAAACTCCGGCTTCGCGGTGTGGTGTGTACAGCGAAAACGGAGAGGTTCAAGTACAATGACGTTCGGTTGCCATGACGTTACAATCATAACAATAAATGAAGAACCAGAATTTTTGATGGCAGCAAATTCTGAAAACGATATAAATACGATAATGTGGACAGGGATAGTTTTAACTACGGAGACGTGTATTTTTATCTATCCGGCTTAATGTGTACATGGCCTTACTGTCGCTACCCATTCAGTACCATTTCGTACTATTCTGTTAGCGCTTGCTGGTGGTTCACTATTAGGTTCATGTTGTTCCAAATTCTTTTGTTCTCCTTCCGACAGAAAGCACTCGGCAAGCTTGGATAACTGTGATTGGAACTACTCCAAACAATCACTTTCAGATCAAAAAACGTAAATGTCCGTATTGGCATATCCTCAAAGACTCGAAGACTGTGTTCTTAATTTGGTCCTATCCTTATCACTTCGATTTTTTTTTGCTGTTCAAGAGCCTACCCCACCACCACCACCACCACTTCATTGTCCCATACACCAAGGCCTGTGGTCAATGATAATCAATTAGATTGAACTCTACCCGTCTAATTAAAGTACTGATTGAAAGGACAATGAGGGTTAATGATGTCCTTCAGTAGAGATATTTCATCAAAGCTGGAGATGAGATGCTGCTAAATTTAATTCTCCCTTCTATTTTGTGTGTGTGTGTGTGTGTGTGTGTGTGTGTGTGTGTCTGTATATACCTGTCTGCCTGTCTGTGTGTGTTCTTTTCTCCTCTGTGTCTCTCCTCTAGTGACTTCCTTGGTACAACACATCCCCACGTGTAAAAGTACACTTCCTGCATCCACTCCCAAATTCAAACACACATCAAATGTGCACCTACACACACACACACACACACACACACACACACACACACACGGTGGTTTCACACAATAACATAAACACACTCGTAAATTTGTGTACAGGATACATCTCAGACACACACATTGCAAACACCTAACATAACACATCTAGTACTGTACACAGAAGCATGAACTGAAAGAAGAATTGCACCACCCTGGTCCTTTTACCTAATGACATGCCAGCAGGATGACGGGGAGAGAGAGAGAGAGGGAGAGGTGATGAGGAAGGAAGAGAAAGAAACGATGACTACTGGTGAAAGAAAAGCGAAAGCAACTATGAAAATTTGCCTATCCCTGTGTTTAGCGGTTACCAAGTAACAGAAGGCAGCTGACCTTGGGCACAAGTATTCAAATCCAAGTTATACAAGAATGAGACCTCATCATGAGCAACTGGCATCAGCCACCACTGGAGAGGAAAATGAAGCAGGCATTCAGCACTGAAACTTTTTTTAACTGCACAACACAAGGGAAGAAAGAAATAAGGAAAGAAAGGAAAGGCTCAGTGAGCGAGAGAGAGAGGAGAGAGAGATAGAGAGAGAGAAGAGGTAATCTGTATATGTGGTTCAAAAGATGTCTATTCCCCTGTTTTCTCTCTGCCGTCAAAGATGTGGGAAAGAGTTGGATGTTACACAACAATAAGGGCCAGTAGTGTTTTTAATTGTTCTGTTTTTATTTTAGCTTTATTTATTCATTCCCTCTTTCACTTGGACATATTGCAACTGAAACTGATCTCTAACATTACTGGTCGCACCAATCAATTCCTAACCCCTTGATATAATGTGAACTCCAAATGTTTTTTGCTTTGTTATTCTGAAGCGCCTTGTGAAAGACCAAGGACATGCAACTTTATATTTGTGAAGTACTTGAACATGTACAATATATGAAACTGTAATTTTATTATTTTCTTTTTTTTTTCCTTCTTTATGTTTCTTGTGGATGAACTTCCTTGCACTCCCAACCCCGCCCCTGCTCATGCACGCGCTCTCTCTCGCTCTCTCTTTCTCACACACTCACACACACGCACACTTAAGTGGTCACAGTTAGTCTGTTAAACTACTCCGAGACATTTAAAGAATGATGTTACGGTTTAACAGAGGCTGGTTCATCAGCTAGCATTACCAAGAGACAGTAATCATGTCTCCAGGTTGAGAGCAGTGGCTTCTATCCAGCTCTCTCTTATGCAGTAGTGACTCCAGGGGTCTTTGATTTCTGTCTCTCCTACTTCCTTCCATTTGTCTTGCATGGAAAGGCTTCCCCCCCCATGTTCAATGAGCAGTCTGAGAAGAGTGGCAAGGTCAATTGTTCAGCTCTCTGGGTGACTGTCAGAAGCCTGTTTGGGCTCAGAGCTCTCTTCACGATAACTGGTCATGGTGGCTAGCCACTTGAACCTGACCCAGTAGGATTTACTGTGGAGGAGGCAAGTGTGTGTGTGTGTGTCTAGTGGGGGGTGGGGGGTTATGCTGGTCCAGCTACTGTTGGGTAAACATGAGCCTGAACGAGGTTTCCCCTCATCAGAGTTTTGTGACTGAGTCTGTCTGAGGTTGATTTGTGGCATTAGTTTGTGTTTACTCAGAGCGGATCACTGCATCTCTGACCTTTTTTGTGGTATGCGTTCCTGCTGACTGGGAGAAGGATCTTGGGGAGTAGTTCCTCCTCTCTCCATCTCCCTCCCTCCACCTCCCCTCGCTGGGATTACGTGGGCATCAGCGGTCGGACCGGCTAATTAGTAGGCTTGGACCCGAGGGCCTCGTGACCGTCACCACAACCATCTCCCCTCTTCCCTTTTATTTTAAAGAGCTTCATTAACCACTGAGAGCTTGTGGCAGCAAATCTTCACACATTAGCTCATGGTGACACTTCATATCTTTCCATCTCTAATGCTGATCTTAATGCTCTCTTGCACTTTAAAAAAAAACAAACAAAACAACAAGACAGTTATGACCCAGTTCCCTAATAGCTCAAGTTAATGTGGTTAGTCACAGTACTATTTAAAGACTTACTGCTGAGGCGTTGAGTTTATTATTATTTTTAATATTTTATTTAATAAAGTGTCCAGAAGCCCTTTACAGTCTTCTTACATTCCTTCCATGTAGTAAGCGGCGATTCAGGCTGATAGGATGAGAAATCGGTTACAGAGTCATGTGAGAGAATCATGTTTGGATTGAAGGATGGATTAAATTATTGCAGCAAACAGGAAGATAGGGTTTTTTGTGTAAATTCTCTTCATACTGTATACTTGTAATGAGGTCCAGTTTCCCCTTAACCCTTATTATTGACCAAAGCAAAGTTAATACTTCGAAAGGATCGGTCACAGACAGAATATCTAAAGAAACTGCTTGGCTTTTTTTTCCCTTTGAGATTCCAAAAAGACACTTGTTTGAATAGGACTATTTTTTTCCACAGTGTTTTTCTCACATATTTATTGATTGTTGTCACAGTGATAGCCTGTGGAATGTAGCCTGCCGTAGATCACTAGAGTTGTTTCCAGAAGATTGAGTAGTTGGAAATACATTTGCACGCAGTACTAACAGAAAATGTGTACACGCCTTACATAAACTCTTGAGTTGTATGTACAGATTTTAAGTCCTCAGTTATATGTTTTGTTTTGTTTTTTTTTGAGGTAGGGGAGTGGAAGACACAGTCCTGTGAGCAATGGGATGCACCGAGATGCTACCCCCAAGCATTCTCATCCCCTCTCAGTCCAGTCAGCTTCCTTGTTTCTAAGTGGAAGGAGCTGAGCTTTATGTGATCTATAGATGACATGCTGAAGAACTTTTAGTGACTCTTCACCAGCCTGAGGTCCATTTCACCAACACCATAGTTGCTAAGTTAGCAACTTTGAGGGTTGCATGCAATTGCCTATTGCCAACCACCAAATAATACGTACCCCAGGACCCAAAAGAACACTCCCAGTTGGTGTTGGTCTCCAAAAAGACTGCAATAATTTTTTTCTCGGTGACCAACATGCTTGGATGTTTTCCATTAATGGTTGTTTGAGGTCTGATGTGCATGTTGGTAGAACTTAGATTTCCAAACAAGGAAAGAAATGGGTGACTTCCCAGGTCCCCATGCATAGGAGATGGTTTAATCTGAAAGGAGTGGTGGTTATTCAGGATATTGACATATTGACACCTATACCCACTCAAAAGCACACATTTCATGGAGCATGTGTTTATTTTCTTCATCTAGACTGGTGAATAGAATTGACCGGTGTCATTTTGTCAGTAACTTCGGGGCTACAGGTTTCCACAGACCAGACTGTTTATACTAACTTTTTTGCATTCCTACCCACCATGCTCAGATAAGTGCAGTGTTGACTTGAAATAGGAAGAGGTGAGTTTATCACCAATTGACAATCAATTTAAGGCTAATGTTTCAGTCTGTTCTTCCAAACTAAAAAAACAGTAGATGTGGAAAACAAAATACTATTTAGTGAACATATGAAATTAGTTAAGCGTTTATCTCTGGTAGGCCTGGAGTAGATCTGTGACCATGGACTATGGAACTGATAGTGATCATCCAAGATGAAAGAATTCTGGCAGCAACATGGACAACTCTGTATCTACAAAAGTCTGGTTTTGTGTGTAGTAGATGAGACTCAACTCTGAGCCCACCTGAATTAACACCCACTATTTTTAAAGGCTATCATGTTTTTAAATGTTCTGAAACTGCCCTCTTGTTTCAAGAGTAACTCGATCTTATTTTTTGCTAATATATCTGAGTGGTTTACAAAATCATTTTTAAGCTGCTAAACCTTACTGGATAGAGATGAAGATTATGTTCAGTACAGTATGTATGTTTTTAAATAATAAAGGACTTGGGGAAAATTTATCTTGGTGTGCCTTGCTCTAATATATTTGACCTTTTACAGCCTCTTGGGTGAATGCAGTGAAAGTTAAAAACCCTTTTGGGTCTAGTTGTTAACCAGCGTGTGTCTCCATAACACTTATTTTCGCAAGTCATTTGTTTGTCGTACCCACCCATTTCTGCACTGGAAGTGTAACTTGTAGTAGACACCCTGATGAGTCTGACTCACTAGCTTCTCTCAGTGATATGTAAGGCAGGGCTGGGTCTTCAAGTCCGAATACGCACACATAAGACATGGGTGTGTGAACGTGGGATTAGCCGAATACTACTGCAATAGCCTGGGTACAGGTTTGACCTGTACTTGTCAAAAGTAATTGTAACTCATTTTTACAACAAAGCAAAGTAAAACAAAACAGACTGCAATATTTGTTTTTATTCATTTATCAGTATTAAGTCTGACCTTATTATATCAAAATGATTTCATACAGTACTTTTTTTCAGGTGAAAGGACAAACAGCCTCAAAGACTTTGTGCATTTAATTCATGGACACAATGCATCTGTACAGGTAGCTTTGGGGTTAACCTATCATTGTAGATCATGCACAGCACAAATAGGACAAATTCTGAACATGTAACGCTGCTAGTTTGGATTATGGTCTTTCAGAAATTCATACAAAATGTCTGACATTGTTGAGCTGCCCCAAACATTGTTAACTGCCAGTCTGCCATACATGTGTAAGGTTACAGTAGGCACTAAAAAAAAAACATTGTCCTGATGCATCACACAACATCTCATGGTGTGGAAGCTGGATCAAGTTTCCTACTTCACACAATGTCTCAAAAAGGTTGAGAAATCCAACTGATGTCCACAAAGAAACAACCTACTTCTCACTACTGTTTAATTTACTCTTTTTTTTTTTTTTTTTTTTTTGCACACTAGAACAACTTAAACAAGAGGCATAACTCACACCAAGGACAATATGACAACTGTCATTTCATACTGATCCCTGTCTATTGCTTTTATAATTGCACAATATGCCTGGCCCGACAGGTGATGTATAAAAGAATGAGGCACACGGAACGGCAGCCAAAAGTTCTCTCAAAAGTTAAAGAGCAAAGACGGTTAAGTATAGTAAGGCAACTTTTTCAAACAGGCTTGTTGGGTCTGTGAATATGACCCCCTCCCCCCTTAAACTTGCTGGGCTGAAAGGGAAATTGAGGGAGTGATAAAAGACTCTGTGAGGAAGAGACTAATGCAGGTATGCATTCAGGCATCCTCACTGTAGCGTGGCTCATTTGGAGGAGGGATCTTGACGTCGGACGGCTCCACGCCCCATATCTGCCTGGCGTACTCAGCGATGGTGCGGTCGCTGGAGAACTTGCCAGAACCTGCAATGTTTCTGATTACCTTCTTGGTCCATTCTTTTGGATTCTGCAAAACATGTAAGAAAAAGGTATACTGTTTATTAATGTGTTCCTAAATGTAAAAGCTGGCCCATGAAGAGTAAATAAGTGATAGAGACTGGCCTATATTTCTAACTAGTTACCTTAGGAAAGGATCTCAGGAAGACTGTTGCTCCATGAGATTTCATATAATGCACATGGGTAGATGGATCAACTTTACAACTTTTTCTTTTTTTTTTTTCTTTTTAACAGCAAAATTGCAGTTCTTCTAAATTAGTTAACAGGATGTTTCATCACAGAAAGACGTGGAGCTTTGACATTGCATCAACGCTACAGAAACCTTTTACTAAGATCGTAATGAGACACTGCCCCCTTGTGACATACCTTGTAAAGTTCATTCACTTTTTCCTGACTGGCGATGTAGGCCTCATAATCGGCAAACACTTTAAATCTGAAAATAACATGCACATTCAAAAAAAAACATTTCTCAGTCAAACTTCACTTATATGACAATGAATAGACATTCTCATCTATATATATTTCTATTTACGTTAAAACAATATCACTTACTTACAATTTACTCATGGATTATCATACAAGTTGAATGTCTAAAGAGTAAAATGTAAATATAAAACTGCATGTTTTTTTATGTGCATCTGCTCCAACCTGTCATGGTTCATCAGCATGTTGACTATATCCTTAAAGAGCTCAGGCTCTTTGGGGCTGAAAAATCCACTGCGGATCTGATCAATTACATGCCGCAGCTCTGGGATTCGATCATAGTACTCCTTGGCATTATACCTGCACAGGGGAATTTAGACACAATTATCGGTGCTAGACAGTCTCTGGTTGTGCATAATTTGAATGAGAGGTCAGTAAAAAAAATACTAAGTTACAGTACATTAAGTACTGTGTCTTGCAATTGGTTAATTTTGAGTGGTGCTCCCGGCAGTATGTTCAGTCTATCCTTGTTGACCCATGCAAATAGTGTATGACACTTAAGCAAACTACAGATGGGCCACAAATGTAGTCCCTCACTACGCTCACCCCTTGCGATCCATGGCCTCTACATCCTCCACCCTCATGCCAAAGATGAAGAGGTTCTCCTCGCCCGCCTCCTCTGCCATCTCCACGTTGGCTCCATCCATGGTGCCGATGGTGAGGGCGCCATTTAACATGAACTTCATGTTGCCCGTCCCAGAGGCCTCAGTACCTGCTGTGGAGATCTGCTCGGAGAGGTCAGCTGCTGGGATCACTGAAGATGACAATGAAAGGCAAGTCAGAGAGAGAGAGAGAGAGAGAGAGTGTCTTTTACTGTAATCATAGAGAATATAACATCTAACTTTCAAACACTTTACTTTTCAACTTTTACAAAGGCTAGATCACAGTCTATTAGCTTGTATAATGTATGTGTTTTACTAAACTGTGAATTCAACAATAAAGTCTGAGTAAAGTAGTTTTTACATATGCTGGAGTCACTGATATTGAAAGCCCAGATGGAAGACATTTCCATACATCTCATGAATAGCAAAATCTTAACCTGAATGAACCTGTAACAGCCGGAGCTCTGGCTCCAGCACTAACCTTTCTCTGCCAGCGAGACCCTGTAGTTTTCCAGGAAGATCACCTTCAGCCTGTCACCCACCACCGGGTCATTATTCACCACCTGGCCCACAGAAGTGATGAGCTTAATGATCAGCTTCGCCATGTGGTACCCAGGGGCCGCCTAGGACAAAGGGACAGAGCTGCATCAAGCGGTTGCTGTTTGAAGACTCTCAATGTCAAATGGAGACACTGCGATGCTGACTAAATTCTTGACACTGCACAAGTATACCTTTCCTCCAATCATGATTGTTCTTGGGACAAAGGCCTTGTTTGGCTCTCTTTTAATGCCTACAGAAAAGAAACAAGAAACACATGTAAAAATGTATTAAAGGAAATTAGTGCCTCCTACAAGTACAGCTCAATAAATTAGAATATTGTGGGAAAGTAATTGGTGTGAAAATTGAAATACATATATTCTAGCATTATTACACACAAAG
>JAVQKI010049050.1:0-12652 GCA_036025975.1 Nematalosa erebi
CTGGTATGCATATGATGACATCAAAACATGACTAAAGGTCTGAATCATTGTCATGACAAATCAGTCACCACAAATACTTAAAAAATTTAAGGATTGGTCGAAATGGCTCCCACATACTGCTAAGATTACATGATCAGATATGCTAACAGAACAGAAAACACAACTGATTTATTATGATGTGGTGTATCACAGAGTTGTTATCGTCAATTAGTTAAATAGGCTACTAGGTGAAACTGGAGAAAAAGCAGGAATTGACCTTATTAATCATTAATCGTGTTGTAAAGTGTTTCGCACACAGCGTTTTACACGCAGTGCACACCGCAACAATCACGTCTACGTTTTTGTCTAGATATAGTCTGCATCCTGTACCCTACCACAACAACGTAGTTCAGTTACTGAACCTCAACCTTAACTAACAAGCTGGTTTTGTTTCATTAACGACCATAATAAACACACACACACACACACACACACTAACCAGAAATTCTCGGGAGCCATCAGTTTTACCTGCTTACGAGAGTGAGAGCTCTGTGCACGCAGCAACAAAATTGAAGAGGTACACGGACTACTGTGAGCGCACATGCCATCTCTAACATGCTTTTCACACACGCGTTTAACTTACACAACCAAAGGAAACATAATCTACATCCACACTGGTTCACATCACTGTGTCAGAATTAAAATAATTTTTATCCAGACACATCGTTTCTGTATCCACAATCCATACCGTAACATAGAAGTAGGACATGCTGCAACAATTGCCTATTCTTTCTCTGTTACGGATATAATGTTAATGTAGATTAACTGAGAGCAAATGAAAGTGCAAATAGGCAACAGCCCAAAACAAAACTTTAATACCAGGCTTTATTGACTACACACCTAGCTGATACTACTTTCATGACGAAAAAGGGGTGCTTCACTGCCAAAATGGTTTTCCATGTCGAGCATAGGCACCACTAACATTCAGTTAAGTTGAAAACAGCTCTGTAAAAAAAATCACATACTGTAGGCCTACTTGTTTGTGTTCTGCAAACAACTTACATGCACTTTATGAATCTGAATGAATGAAGTTTAGGAGGGGCGAGGTCACTCAGTCACTCACGCAGCAGCACAATAGTCAGGCCCACGCAAAGCAGTTTTCATTTTAGGATCTTAATTTTATATCTCCATCTAATACATGAATGACTGTCAAATGAATGTTGTTAACGCATGTATTTACAGTTTCAAACATTTTCAAATATTTTGGCCAAAATCCAAGTATTTTTCAAACCTTGAAAAATTCAAGCATTTTCAAGGATTTCAAGCACCTGTACGAACCCTGCATATATAATGGTGGTGACTGGAGTATTGGAAACATTTTGGAAAAAAAATTGTTGTTTTGCCGTGTCATCGCTAAACCAGTTATTTTGGACCATAGAGTGTTTGTGTACACACACACACACACACACACACACACACACACAGAAAGGGCCACTGACCGTTGGGCTGTCGGCGGGCGGCCCCTTGTCCAGCACAGAGGCCAGGTGGTCTGGGTTGAGGAGGAGGCCAAAGGAGAGCGGCGGCTGCTCCTTGTGTTTGGGAGGCTCATTGGTCACTGGCCACTGTAGGGCACAAGCATCAGGTCACTCACACTACCACAGTACACACACATCCAACTAACATGCCACACACACAATCAAAAGTAAAAATTACTGTTTACATTGTTGACTGTTGTCTAATTTATGACAAATTATTATCTACCAAAACAAACATGTGTCTGATATTTGTCTCAATTAAATTGGAGAGAGAAAAAAAAAATAATCTGAATACAACAACCACCAAAGCAACCATTATACACTGTTCAACACAGTCAAAATAAAGAATTTGTAGTTACCACTGTATCAAGACTGCATGCTTCTATTAACAATGGCTGTGCCTGAAAGCCTTACCTCAGGATCAGCAGGCAGTGAGTGAACGAGAAGGTGGATCCTTTCTCCAAGGCCTCGTTGCAGGAGAGACAGCAGAAGAGGAAGCACGGTGAGAACGTAGTTGCCGCTGTGGTCCATGAGCTCGCTGAACAGATTGAGCTTTTTGCACGCAGACTGCAGTTTGGCTAACCCCTTCAGCCTGGTAGAGAGAGAGAGAGAGAGAGAGAAGGAAATTCTACAGTTAGTCAAGTTACGAAAAGAGCAAAATGGCTGCAACAAAAATATAGGCCTACTCAATTTGCTGTCCATCCATGGTGATGTCAATATAGCCACGTAATTACACAATACACATACATACAGATCATTAATTCATCTACACCAACACACAGCCATTCCGCACACCTCTTCTATCCTGCATTGCATTAGAGGTTCAGTAATACAAGCCCACACAACTAATGCAATTCAAGGATGCATGACTGATCTTTATACATTTGAAAAACTAAGTAGAGGACACATTACAGCACCAAATACAGAGACTGCTTGCCAAAACCAGTCAGAGCTTTTCCTCTTTTACTCACTGGAAGACGTGGTCATAGGTCCTGATGAGAGGCTTGGATGTCATGAGCAGGGCCTGGAAACCGTCCATTGTGGGGTCGTCCCAAAACCGCACTGACAGCGAAGCTTCATGCTGGATCTGAGTGAACACATCAAAACACAGAATTTGCATCCATTAGCCTGCAAACTCAACTACCTAAATGTCCTTGCTTAAGAAAAATAAATAAATAAATAAATAAATAAACAAACACCTTTATCACTTTTTGTAGGCTGCATAAACTTGAAAGTGGTCCAAAATGAAATTATGCAGGTTCATCATGCATTTTAAGTCTTACCTGTTTGTAGGTTTGGGGGGTCATGTCAGCACAAAGATTGAGATGTCCCGATGGGTCAATAAATACAACCTGGAATGCACTGTGGAAGTCTGACATACTGGGCTGTGGGGTGGAGGCAACATAGTGTGTGTTTAGGACAAAGTAACTCACAAGGGAGAGGACAACTTTTGACATATGTTATCCTACATGACTTGGACATCAAGACAAACGCCAATTCCCCCAAAAATCTTAATTAGAATTAAACGAGAGGACAACAAAAGAAATTGAGATGTTTCGGCATACAATAAACTACTCAAATTCAAATTTGCTTTAGTAGCATGACTGCTGAGAAACAGTGTTGCCAAAGCTTAAAGAACAGCAATTCCCCCAAACTGGGGAAGCATTGGGGGAGGCTGGAAAGAGAATGGGAAAACTGGGGATGGGATACTCACTGCTGTGGAGTCAGGGTTTCTGGCTAGAGTGATCCCATTCTCTGTCAGGTCTGTCGAAGCTGCAAGGGAGCACAAATTGTCAAATAAATTTTAAAAATGCTAGCACTAGCATTGAATTTTAGCATTAGGAAAAAAACATAAACCAACAATTAGGATGAATGTTTGAAGGAAGCGTTGAAAATAACTCCTCACCCAGGAAGTGTAGGGCATTCCGGAAGAGTTGATAGGCAGACATGTGGTTGCTGACTTTATGTGAAGTAAGAAGGTAGGCCACCAACATTGAAGCCAGAAACCCACCAAAACACCCCGAGCCCTGCATGAAGAAAAAAAGGAAACAATGTGAAAATAATGTTGAGGGCAACTGTACTAAAGAGAAAAGCTGTACTATAACATGATGTAAAATTTTTCTCAACAGAAGAGACATGCACATCCACACCATCCATCATAATGGACTGAGCGAGGAAGAGAAACCCACCTGATCCAGCTCTCTCTGTCTGAGCCACACCTTCAGCAGGGCCACGGCATCCTTAAAGGCGCCACACTGGTCCCTGACTGCAGACAGGAACTGGAGGTGAGCCCCAGGCAGATGGTCTCCCAGAATCGTGGTGTTGTAATGGGGGGTGGGATCTTCAGGCCCTCCTGGAAAACAAACAAGATGGCAGGAACAACAGAGGAAGTCAAGTCATGGTGCTTGGACAAAAGAGACTTGTTATGATTTACAACATTTTCGGCCAAGCTGCACCTGGTTTTTAAGTGAAAGTCTACAGGCTACTAACTCAACAAGCTTTTCCACTACGCTGTTCAAGCATTACTCTACTCGCTTTTTATGCTTTTCCACTGGGGTTGTACCTGGTACCCTTTACAATTTAAGCCGATAATAAAATGTGACATGGACAGACTGACGGCCACTGATCGGAGGGGGCCATCGCAAGCGGCAAGAGCCACGAGTATACATGCGAGAATCAACTCTACCTTTTTGGTCCTATCTAATTTAAAAGTCGTTCGGTTATTCTTTGTCAAATAAAATATACCAAGCCATGAATCTGAACCACCATAAATTTGAATTTAAACCTACGCGGCTCCTTTAGAGAACACTGTGCCATGAATGTTACATAACAACCATGAATGAAGGTCTCAGATTCTTCATGTCAGAAGTAGTAAGACATTAACATGGAGTGCACTGCCTATGAAGTTTAACATGCAAACTTGTAGGTTTACAAAATGGGAGAAGTAGATTAAAAAAACAGACATGATGAAAGTGAATAACAGGGACAGCATTACTAGTGTCAGAGCGGTTCTCATAGAGTTTCCATTTTAATATTCCATATGACTGTTTACTGGGATGCATCAAGCTGCAAGTGCATGTGGGAGTAAAGGTGTGGTAAATGGAGTCACTTTACCTGGCTGTGGGGCATCGATGCCTGTGAACCATTCTGTCCGGATCTTATTCTTCTGTGGGTGGAGTTGACTGGGCTTCAGAAAGTCAGGTGGGGGGCAGGCGTGGATCCGTAATGTGAGACTGCTAGCATCTTTACCTGTGGGTTGCACATAAGTTATCTGATGCTCTATAAAACAGTGTTTTTACTGAGTGTGTGTGTGTGTCCAATGGCTGATGTCCTCTCCAGCACTGTCCCTGCAGACATACTGTGTGCCAGAGGGCTTCGCTTAAGGAGAGTTGTTAATCTGTCAGCGAAACGCAAATCCAGACCTACCGCACACAAATCTGGATCCGCCAAGAATGCTGACACAGTGCTTTTTTGGTTGAAAAGTGAAATCACCTGGCTGAGTTGGACATTATGATGTAATGAACAATGGCATTTTACGAGTAAAAGGATTTTCTTAAACTTTAAAAAACGAAAACATTTTCAGTGTTTTTTAAACGCATTCATAAAGCTGCCGTCAACGTCAATAATATCAGGCCGACAATTCTTACTAGCAGGGGATCTTTTTAAAAAGTCTGCGAATCCAAACAAATGGTTCACAAATGAAGACTAGATTACGTACCTGGAGGTGTCAGCAGCAAGATGGGCTGGAGACGGTTGCCATGGAGACACGAATAGCGCAGTGTTCCAACTTCCTTAGAGGAGACGAGATGCTCCGCTAGACCAGCAAGGTAGAGTGCCCTCTTACGGGAGTACCGCTGGTTGATGGCGTCCATCGGGTGTATTACACTCTGAAAAAAGGTAGAAAAATGGATCAAGCATAAATGACACAAATGGCTTTAAACCACAATATATATCCATTCTTGTTTACAAAGATCGGTTCATCAGCTAAAGCAAAGGTTATATGAAAATGGATTTCTGAAACGGACTTACTGCAGGAATGGTAACCATGAGATCGACGGTGACCCGTGGTTTAATGCAGGTGCCCAGAGGATAGCTCCCAATCATGGCAACGGAGGCTGG
This sequence comes from Nematalosa erebi, assembly GCA_036025975.1. Classification (NCBI taxonomy): domain Eukaryota; kingdom Metazoa; phylum Chordata; class Actinopteri; order Clupeiformes; family Clupeidae; genus Nematalosa; species Nematalosa erebi. The sequence goes on from JAVQKI010049050.1 coordinate 5,634, forward strand.
GGGTTCCATGTGGAACTTGCCTTTGGTTGACTTGGGGACAAGGATGAACGGCACCTCCACCTTCGACAGCCAAGTTGTGTCATCGAGCTGTTGCGTTTCAAGAAGAATAGACACGCGAGTCAGAACATTAAGTCTCTCTGCCTGTATAAACAAGGCTCAACACTAGCCTTAATATCATGCCACAACACCACACTGACCTCAACCACAGGGGTCTCTGGCACAGACTGGAGAAGCTCAGTGATCTTCAGCACAAAAGAGTCCACCAGACGTTTCTTCTTCTCACTTAAAACAACCTCCTTTAAGAGTTCTTCCATCTAATCATAAAGGGGAAAAAGTAGTTACCAATCTATTACTCTACACAAAATATGTATTCCACCTAACTGATATTCTCCCAACATGTCAAATCACTCATATCAGCTGACCTGCATTTTCAGTATGCTGCAGTGAAACAGGCTCTCAGTCTCTTTAAGTTGGTTCAACTCTTCTAGAGTGGGCGCTTTGTATAAATCTTTATTTGACACTTTAAGGGGTCGGATAAGACCAGGCTTTGAGTCTTTTCCCTTTGAGTCGCCTTTGGGCGCTTTCGTTGGTCTCTCGTCATCATCTTCGCCCAGATTCTGCTCAAACGATTCCGTCTTGTCATGCCATATAAACAAAAACAAACTCGTTAGTAAGTTCTAACGTCACATTGCGTGGAAAAGATATCCTTTTAGTTCAACACTGTGATTGCATTCACGAATGGTATTTCTTGGTCTATCAATAAACAACATAGTACGACCCACACACACGATTCTCATTCTCACACATTCTCATACAAACTGGCCTAAAGGTTCATATTTGCTGAGGTCTTCATTAACTATGGTCACCAGTGTAATGTCAACACACGGCACATGATTAAAATATTAGATTTGTAGCCTGGTCTAAATAAATTAAAGACATGCTAATTTAGTGGAGGCTAAAAAACTTTCAGACATTTGTAGCTGCTCTCTTTATTTGGCAATTTACCTCTTTATCACCGTCCGTGCTTGTTTCTTCAACCTTCCTCTTCATTTTGATGACAGTCAGTTACAAAACGACGTTTAATAATCTAAGAGTTTGCAGTATACAACAAATACGCAAGTGCAGGGCATTTCTCACATGGCCAGTGTAGAACTACTTCGTTGAAACTAAACTTCCGATAGTGCCTTTAGAAAAAGGCACATTGTCGCCGCCAACTGGCGTGGAATGGGAAAGAGCAACAAGGTTTCCCACAGTTTTGACTAACAAATGGTTCAACCAAAATGGCAAAGCCCAGCAGATTATGGAAAGTAGGCCAATACAAACAAAGCTTAGTATGATGTAAAATGTAATATTTTTTATTACCCAAAAGTAGATGGAATGACAGAATATATCAACATATAACAATAGATACCACAAGGCATGACATAGCGAGACAAAAAAAAGCGATATTCCCACCTAACCTAAGACATCTACAGACCTTCGATGTAAAGCTTTGATGCAAAGTAACTTATCATGAAGTCCAGTGACGACAGATATCCTTTAGCTAACCGCCTGGCAAATTAATCCATCACTTCACAAATGTCGCTAAATGCTGCAATCAGGCTACACATATAATGAAAGAATTACACACATTACACTTAATGATTGTAAACTGTACAAAATGCAACAGAGTTAATGAAGGTCCATCAGCCATTCATCAATGGCTTTTTCATTGCGCCGAGGATTTCTCTGCCAGTCCATATGCCAGCGCAGACTGCCAACAACCTGAGTGTAGTTGCTTCCTAGACTTCGTCTCCATGACAGGAACTCTTGCCTGTTGTAGAGGTGAACCTGTTTGGAGACAGCGGGGTAGTCCACTGCAAAGCGCAGTAGCAGGTCCAGATGCTGGACCACATCTGGTAAGGAGGGGGCCAGGTTCTTCAGTTCCTCTTTATCCTTAGAAAGGTCTGGAAGAAAGTAAAATCAGCATGAGGCTCAACCGAGTGATAACTGCTTGCTATATTAACAAACAAACACAAACAAAAGAAATCCTTGATTCCATGCAACAAAACTTGATTTCCAAACTCTTTTGAAAAACTGCACAAGAAGCTCACCAAACAATTGTGGGGGAACACTTGTGCCATCTGCATAGGCAATGTATTTCCATTGGCTTATCCTCAGCATGTATGTGGAGGCATTAGCATTGCAGCCATGGTATTCACTCAGCACCCAGTCTGGTCTGGAGCCTTTGGACCCCGACAGAAGAGGTAACAGAGAGAACCCACTCAGACCCCCAGGGCTTGGAATACCAGCCAACTCTGTAAAGAAAATAATACCTTTTAAAATATGTATTTCACATAATGATAATGTTTAACTAAAGAGCACATATTAATGATTTACCAAATTTATCAATAATACAAATAGTATTATTAGCTGGAGCAGAATCCTCAACATGTTGGGTAGGCCTATAATAGAGTTAAATTTAAAAAAGGTACATTATATGTTCAGTGAGACTAAATACAAAATTGCTAATGTGGTCCAAATTCATTATTCACTCTCTAATTGCAATTAACACCTGCTAGCAACTCAGTTACCCATTAATGTAGGGTAGATATCCACCAGGGAGACAGGATGACTGATCTGCAGCCCAGACTTTATTCCTGGTCCCATCATGAGTAGAGGTACATGGGAGCTGCCCTCAAACATGGACATCTTATAGAACTGCCTGTGCTCCATGGCCAAGTCTCCATGGTCAGAGGTGAAGAACAGAACAGTATTGTTCAGCAGCCCTGTGTCACGAAGGGCTGATATGACCTCACCTGCAGAGGAATACAACAAAGCTGGGAAGTGACTTTACAATTCCATACAATTCAATTCCATTCCTAGACCTTCCATTCCTACCCAGCATGCTATCAGTCTCTGCACACATGGCATAGTAGTAGGCCCTGATGTCCCTGATCTCCTCTTCTGAGAAACTGGAACTGCAGTTCTTGGTCAAGGTACTGTAGTAATCTACTGGGTGCATCTTTGAGAAAGGCAGCCACTTTGGCACAGAGATGTGCTCATATGACACCTGTGAAAGATGGAAAAAAAAGATATCTCAGCTATTTGAAGTCAAATGAACTCTCTTTTCAGGTAATGTAATTCTTGTGTGTGTGTTTTCAGGCTTCTATTCTGATTGAAATCACAACTTTGTATAAACATAGTATAAAATGCTATAGTTACAGTACATAAAAAAAATAAAACAATAAACTATTTTAATTTGGATATCTAATTAATGCTATTGTAACAAAGAAATAAACTTATTGTTCAGGGGTCCATTCCTAAAAAGCATAGTTGCTAACCAAGTAATATTGTCGGTTGCAATGCAATAGCCAAATGCCAACCAACTTAGTTCCTAACTAGTTAGCAACTATGCTTTTGGGAAACAGACGCCAGATTGAGAATAGAATGAAATGGCATTGCAGTGCCTTTTTCAGCCAGTAAGGTGATGTGCGGAACGTTGAGCCTCCAGCATCCGGCCCCAGAGACTCCGTTTTATATGGATGTGGTAGATTGAGACCCAGGTAGAGGGCAAATGGCTGGGACTTCACAGCATTGTGGTGAATCCACTCAGAAGCAATGTCTGTGTTCTTCCAGTCATGAGTCATGACACGCACAGTGGATGAGTTACCGACAAGCTCAGCCACAGGCCTACCCTCCTGGCGCAGGAGAAAGTGCACATCTCGAGTCCAGGCCTCCACTCGATTGCTGAATGAGACACATGGTAAAATGCTCATAGATGATACAGTAAGCTATCGTAGCTGATGATAATGGTAACGTTAGTTAGTCAACTGGTTAGTCAGTTACTGACCAAAGCTCAGCACACAAGAACAGTTAAGTCAATCACAACAACTACTGTCATTACATGATAGGAATATCATCCGTCAGAGACTTGCACGGCCCTGAAGATGATGATTTTCTTTCACACTTACCTGACAGTATGACCTCCAGATGTGAAGTCTAATTTTCCTAAACTGAGTGTGTGATATCCATTCTGCTTCAAATGATCCAACCATGTGGTGGCATTTCGGTCAAGGCATTTGTAATTGTTCCAAGATTGAGTTAAATGCACAAAGCGACCACTCCACATAGCTGGGAAAATATAAACAACAGGTAATACAGGAAAAAAAAGCAACATGCAATACTTGAGAGAATAGTCCACTATACTTACCTGCTCTTGAGGGACAGCATATTGGAGAGTTTGTGTAGGAGTTTAAAAATATGACACCCAGTTCCCTCATATAATTGATGTAAGGCAACTGAACAACATCTCTGCCAGGGGCATATGTCAACCTTCCATCCTTCATGAAAGTACAAGTACACAACTTCAGCTTAAAGACAGTCATTTTTTAAGCTAAAACATATTTGTAAGCATACTTACAAAGGCATCAGACATAACCACCACAATGTTAGGTCTCGTCTTTGATGTAACGTTCAAGTTCAAACATTGCACAGTTGTATGGTACAATACTACGAGCAGAGTCAGATGTAGTCTACACATCCTGTCACTTCTAGAACTAACGGCAGCTCAGTTGCAGCTGAAGCATGTCACGGTCACGAGATTTCCATCCACAAAAACGCCAGACCAACCTCTGTTACAATATTACTGAACTCGGTCATACCCATCTTTCTTAAAATAGCAACTTTTTGCTACTCTGACATTCTTCTAAGTAGAATAACAAACCAAAGCACTCCCACTCTGGTAAAGCATAAAGTTCTACTAAACCAGCTTCCGCCTACCAGTGCATCATGGGACAATTTGTAGTTTCCCTCAACAAGCAACGTTATGTGCTGTCGTCAGACTAACTCTTTGGAATAGCCTTCTCACACATAAGACATCAGGTAACTGTTAACATGTTCAATCTGACATATGCACTATCTTTTAAAAGCCACGAAGAGTATCTGTCCCACAGACTAAAATGACATTGCTACATTTAGAAGAATGTCAACTAACGTAAGCTCAACTAGTTAGCTGTAGATATCGATAAGTTCATGTTACCTGCTAGCCAAACCTCACTTGCAGCACAGTATCTGGAGTGGGCGAAGAGAACTTCTTTAATTTACCGTTTATGAAGTATTGCGTCTCAAAGATGTAAAGTGTGTAGTGGCGAGACGTTCTGCTCGAGTTTCCCTGTGGCATTATGCTGTAAAATAATACCAGTGCTCTTCTGTGTAACGTTAGCTAGCAAGCTAGGTTAGCCGTGTTCAAATAAACTAAAGCAAAACGCTGGAATCATTCAGGGGGAACTTGAGTATACCACCACTACTGAACCTAGCTTGACAGCCGAGTAAAGTCGTTTCTTTTTTCACTGGTCCATGAACCAGTTTGCCAAGCCTGGGACGTGTCAGGTACTGTTTTGGAAGTGCCACGACACTGTTTTGGAAACTGTTTATGAAATGCCAAAAGAGTAGGCTACATTCAGCGAACCATCACGTTAACCATATCATTACCATATATCACACAGTATATATGAAAGAAGGCTTGTTCGTTTTGATTAACTGCATAGTTCATAAACCGACCTATAACCCAGCGAAATTGGACCACTGTTTTGAATTATATTTTTCAGCAAAGGATGTCCAATAAAGAGGTGAAGGCTGCACTGAAAAGTGCAAGGGAAGCCATCAAAAACAAAGAATACAAAGAAGCACTCAAGCATTGCAAGGTAGGCTACATTCAGTGCTGTAGTCTAGTTTGCTGTAGTGGGTTTACTGTCTGTGAAAGGTCTCCCGAGGCGCTGCCACAGCTACTAGTACCCTGATGGAAAAACAGCCTGACCAGCTTATGATGGTTTGCATTATGATGTTTTCGCGAGAGTTTTGCGGGTTTAGCTGGTTGGACTAATTTAGGCTGCCCATTTTAGCTGGAGGTTGACTTGTCATTCCAGCAGTGTCCAGCTTTATGGCTGGTCAAACCAACGTGACCATCTTAAACCATCAATTTAAGCTTGACAGACTGGTCACCAGCATGACCAACATAAACCAGCACACTTACATATGACTAGCATGTCAAACCAACATGACCAGCTTTCTAAGAGCAAGAGCTAAGACCAGCTAAAACCAGCCACCAGCAAGGCTGTTTTCTTCAGCAGAGTTGTCAGTGTTGCAGTCTGTGTTGTACTGGATATACACAAACCCAATAACGTTTTAATTGATTATACAGCGTATCACAGAGACTACAGCCCTGGCTAAATTTACATCCATGGATTTTGCAGATGCTTTTATCCAAAGCGACACACATATGTCAACTATCAAGTACTTGAGGGCCAGTCTCCCAGACATTAACTTAGGGTTAAGGGCCTTGCTCTAGGGCACAACTGTGGCATGTGGGATTCGAACCCACTATTTCCAGGCTACCTTAACCGCACCTACTGCCGTCCACATTCTATGACACATTAGGCTACATTATGTCCAGACAGCGAGGCTGCTCACATTTGGTCAAGAATTGTGTTGTTTTGATTGTACGAATAATCTATTACAAATTTTTGTTTCACCATTCTTATCTGCAAATACATCATTTGTACATTGTATACTGGAATTATAAAGATTTATTTTAAGAAATAACAAATGAAGGCATGTGTGTTCTAGAATGTACTAAAGCTTGAGAAGAACAACTACAATGCCTGGGTGTTCATTGGAGTGGCCGCAGGGGAGCTGGACCAGCCAGACCAGGCCCATGCAGCTTACAGGAAGGCTGCAGAGCTGGAGCCAGACCAGCTGCTGGCGTGGCAGGTAGAATCCAGCCTTGGAACTGAATCAGGAGGCAACAGATTTATGCTCCTATTTGTTTGGTGCCTTGTTAAAGTGTATTTTGCTTACCTGTGGTCTGTGTAACACTTTGTAGTGCTTTGTTCTATTTGGAGAATTCACATGGAAAAAAAAAGAAAATTGGGGGGGGGGGGGGGGGATACGGGTTTGAACAAATTTATAAAAACCTTAAATGTCCGAAAAAAATTTATTTATTATGTCACACACAAATTTAGGATTAATAAAAGGTAAAG
>JAVQKI010049098.1:0-32901 GCA_036025975.1 Nematalosa erebi
CGCTTGGTTCTTCTTTTTTAATATTTGTGACGTCTAGCATTGGCCATTGACGAGCAGCGGGTATGGCATTTAGATGTCTGGATGGTCTGTAGGGGTCCACTGGGATGTGTTTCAGTGGCGGTGGTTCTTTGCAGAACAGCCCTGCATGACGCTGGACATAGTTGCCGGCTCGTTCTGCCGCACTGAGAGGCTTTTCAGGAACGTATGGTCCCTGGCGCTTCTCCCCGCTTTCAATCTCCTCTTCTTCATAGGCCGCAGCTTCGGCCTCGGCGGCAGCAGCATTCTTTTGGCTATTTAGAATGTGGAGACTGGCTTCCAGTTCAGCTTTCTGCCTCATCATGCTGGCTTCCCTTTCTGCGAATCAAATGAAATCAAATGAAAATGTTTGATTCTGTGAATATTTCTCCATATCAGACCATGCCGCTAGTGGTGCAAATAAAGCCTGTTAAACAACACATTTTAAGAATTAACAGCATGTTACAGCAACTTAATCAGAATTTAAAATGTGTTGATAGAAATAATTTACTTTCTAGTTGTCCACAGATGGAGGGCATGAGTTAACTAATATGATATTGTAAGGGAAGTTCTATTTAAGCATGAGGCCATGACGTAAAGTATTTGACATGTGACGTGCTCATGTGCTTCAAACCATCCTCAGCAAACACGCCCTTGCAGGGCCCATATGGGCAGTGTGGGCTAGGACCAGCACACACTAAACCCTAATGGTTCCCATTTGTGGCTCTGAGGGCTAAGTTAGGGCAAGGGCCAGTACTGCAGGGCCAGCATTATACTTTGCCAATGAGCAAACTGTCACTGGTCCCGTGTGGGCTCACTACAACAGCTGAAAGTGGGCCGGACAGGGGCCTGTGCAAGCTTGTTTGCTGGGTTCCTACACTATTTATCTGACATTTTCAACCACAGTTTGGTTTGATAGTTTCAATTGCTTTTGCAAGTCAACTGAATCACACTATAGGCCCTCCTCATGTTCACGGCCGCCAAGGTGTCCCAATACACTAATTTGAGAGAAGAAGTAAATCAAAAAGTGTCTAATAAAAATAGGGTATTCAGCCAATAGTTGGATGTCAAAGCTAATAAATGTAAATGTTTCGTTCAATGAGTTAGCCCCTATCTTAAGGGTTGTTATAGCTGTGTGAAACATTCAGGAGCCTAAATAATAATCGTATTTGATAATACATTTTCAACTTAATGACCTTGCTGGGCACAGGTTGTGATGTTGTAACTGTTTACTAATGTGTTCTCTGTCTCTGCCCTGATTCGGTTTCACAGGTGTTTTCCATTATGCTAGAGCAGCGTTTCTCACCCCTGTGAGGCGTGGACACATGACAGGTGGGGCACAAGATCTGAGAGCAACGACTGACTTTGCCCCAAATTCACACCTAGCCTGGCAAACGGCAAACTAAATAAGTAAGGGATAACGTTCTGTGAGGCGGTCATTATCTTGGAATATTTTCCCGACAGAGTGGTTATCAGCCCGACGCGCAAGCATAAAATATAACCTAGCCTTCAAAGGGCCCGTATTGTTCCATGTATTTGACTCTGTGTGTCGCTGTTGACCAGCGCAATCATAAGAGTGTCATGAGCTCTCTATACACCGTTTCCTTTCATAGCTGATGGGCGCAGTGTGGCTTCGTCTTATGGATACAATTACACTTTAAACTGAAACATATAGTGTGCCTCGTTTATACACAATCTCGCCACATGTTCATTTGCAAACTAGGCTTTATTTTTTTAATGCGCAAAGACCTGAGAAGATATTCTGTTATGGGATTCATGTCACGATGCTTTGTCTTCCTCGTCATGGCGCACTGTGGTTATGGAGACGTAAGCTATTCTATTCCGGAGGAGATGAAACGCGGATCAGTGATTGGAAACATTGCCAAGGATCTAGGACTCGACACAAATAAGCTGCATCTACGAAAGGCTCGCGTTGATGCTGAAAATCAACATAAACGATATTGTGATATTAATTTGAAGACTGGGGAGTTGGTTGTTGCCGAAAGGATTGACAGAGAGGGTCTTTGTGGAAAGAAACCATCGTGTCTTTTAAATCAAGAGCTGGTGTTGGAAAATCCTTTGGAATTACAGCGTATCACTATCCATGTACAAGATATCAATGATAACATTCCTCAGTTCCAGGAGGATTTCATTAAAATGGAGATCGGAGAATCGGCGGTTAAAGGTGCCACGTTTCTGTTGGACGAAGCCCACGATTCGGACATTGGCCAGAACGCAGTTCAGACTTATACTTTACAAAACAATGGATATTTTTCTTTGAATGTGCATGCCAACAATTTAGGAGGAAAATACGGTGAGTTGGTTTTAAATACAGAGCTAGACCGAGAGCAGCAGCAGGAGGTGACGCTGGTTCTCACAGCCATTGATGGTGGGACTCCGGCGAAATCGGGTACTGTGGCCATACACATCACTGTGCTGGATGCTAATGATAACGCTCCGGTGTTCAGTCAAGACGTGTACACTGTCAGTCTGCCCGAAAATGCATCCATAGATACTGTTGTAGTGTCAGTGAGTGCAACTGATGTAGACGAGGGGGCAAACGGAGAAATTACATATGCATTCGGTCACATGTCTGCTGAGGACAGAAAATTGTTTGGTTTAGATAAAAAGACAGGAGAGATTAGGGTGATTGGCTCCTTAGACTACGAAGAGAGTTCCACTCATGAATTGCGTGTTCAAGCGAAAGATGGTCCGGGACTGACAACATACTGTACAGTGAAAATAGAAGTAACTGATGTGAATGATAATGCCCCTGTGATATATTTGAAATCTTTAAATAATCCAATTCCCGAAAGTGCTGAAATAGGAACTGAGGTTGGCATAATTAATTTACAGGACAGAGATTCAGAGAACAACCGTATAGTGCGCTGCAAGCTTCAGCACGCAGTGCCATTTAAACTTGTACCGTCAATACAAAATTATTACTCCATCGTTACCACCGCTGGTTTGGACCGTGAACTCATATCAGAGTATAATGTAACCATAACTGCCACTGACGAGGGCTCCTCTCCCTTATCATCTGTCAAAATTATACAGATAACTGTTGCTGACATTAACGACAATCCTCCTGCGTTTGAGGAAAAGTTTTATAGGGCTCATGTAGCTGAAAATAACAAACCAGGTTTGTCTATCTGCACAGTAAAGGCTATCGATCCAGACTGGCGACAAAACGGAACTGTCACTTACTCACTTGTGGCAAGTGATGTAAATGGCCCTTCAGTGGCAACATTTTTATCCATCAATGGAGATACAGGAGTCATTCATTCTGTGAGATCATTTGACTATGAACAGTTCAAGAGTTTAAAGGTAAACGTTGTGGCGAGAGATAATGGGTCACCGTCTCTTAGCAGCAACGTGACTTTGACTGTTTTTGTGATAGATGAGAACGACAACACCCCACAAATATTATATCCCTCTCCAGAGGGAACCTCATTTATGACTGAAATGGTGCCAAGGGCAACACAAGGGGGTTCCTTGGTTTCTAAAGTGATTGCTGTGGATTCAGACTCTGGTCAAAACGCATGGCTGTCTTACCATATTGTAAAATCCTCGGATCCTAAACTGTTCACTATTGGACTTCATAGTGGGGAGATCAGGATGCAGAGGGACATTTCGGATACTGATGGCTTGAAACAAAACCTCGTTGTATCAGTAAAAGATAATGGACAACCCTCTCTGTCAGTGACGTGCATTGTGTACTTACTCATTTCTGATAACTTGGCAGAGGTTCCTGAACTGAAGGACGTCTCCTATGAGGACAACTCAAAACTCACTTGGTATTTGGTTGTCGCATTAGTGTCTGTATCTACTTTCTTCTTGACTTTCATTATCATTACTCTCTCCGTGAGATGTTGTCATCGAAGAAAGCCTAGACTGTTACTGGATGGAGCTGTGGCTATTCCCAGCGCATATCTGCCTCCTAATTACGCAGATGTTGATGGGACAATGACACTCCGCAGCGCATACAATTATGACGCATACCTCACCACAGGATCTCGCACCAGTGATTTTAAATTCATCAGTTCTTACAATGACGGAACACTACCTGCAAATCAGATGTCGAGGAAAAACACTCTTGGAGATGATCTATTTGGGCAATGTGAAGAAAATGAAACTTCTCAGGTAATGCTAACTTATTTTGTAATTCTTGTTTTTAATTTTATATGGCTATGCATAACTAAAAACGAGAGAACGAGTGGTTAAAAATCTTTTATGGGAGTCTTGTATGGGAGTCTTTTTTGGTATATCTATTTCGACACGAGACACATAGCTATTACCCAAGAGCTAATTCTCTCATAATTCACTTCAGGTTCCTTTATCGTTCTGTGCAACCTTACTTATAGTTATATAACTTCAGCCTTTTGGTGGTGAATTAAGGGGAAATGTCTGCCCATTAGTGAAGGACAGTACTACCTACACGTGGTCATGCCAACAAGTGAGCTTTGTTGATCATAGTGTGTTATCCTGTTTTTGGCCATTGTAATATCTGTTATTAACTCACAGTGTCGCTGTTCACCTACAAGGAAAATTGTGTACTCTCCTCCTTCTTGCATTATGTAGTAATAGGCTGCGTTATTGTTTGCGCTACATAAGAATACATTTCATTTTAGGCTGATAAGGACTGTGTTAAGGCCGCTTGGAATATGCCGATTGGAGTATTCACGTTTTGACTGCATATTTGAGCAGATTTCTTTTTTTCAACCTGTACTGCACAACATATTTGGTTGTTAGCAGGGTTGTGACCATGGATGTATTGCGGGTGGTTCTCTTTCTCCTCATGGCGCACGGTGTGTGTGGAGACTTAAGCTATTCCATTCCGGAGGAAATGAAAAGGGGATCTGTATTCGGAAATCTTGTCAAGGATCTTGGTCTTGATATTAAAGGTTTAAATGCTCGCAAGGCGCGTATCGACAACGAAGGTAACAGCAAACGTTTTTGTGATATTAATCTCAGAAGCGGGGAATTGATAGTGGCCGACCGAATCGACCGAGAGGAGTTATGCTCAGACAAGATTTCATGTGTGCTTTCTGTAGATATAATGTTTGAGAACCCACTGGAGCTACATCGTGTTAATGTCCTTATTCAGGATGTAAACGATAATGCACCAGTTTTTCCAAAAGAGATTTTTAAGTTGGAAATTAGTGAAAATGCCATTAAAGGCGCGCTGTTTCGCGTAGACGAGGCTCATGATGCAGACATAGGACACAATGCTGTTCAGAGCTACTCCCTCGAGAAGAATGACTATTTTGTTCTGGCTGTTCGGACTAAAACTGATGGTGTGAAATACAGTGAATTAGTCTTAGATAAAGAACTTGATCGTGAACAACAACAGGAGATAAAACTGACCCTTACTGCCGTCGATGGTGGAAGTCCACCAAAAACAGGCACCGTAGCTATTCATGTCACTGTACTAGATGCTAATGACAATGCCCCAGTCTTTAGTCAGGAACTGTATACCTCATCCTTGCCAGAGAATACTCCCGTAGGTACCGCAGTAGTAACAGTTAATGCAGTAGATGCAGACACAGGAGCAAATGGGGAGGTTACCTATGAATTTATCCGCATTTCAGATAAAGCCAGACGAGCATTCTCTTTAAACGAAAGGACAGGAGAAATCACGCTCGTTGGACCAATAGATTATGAGGAAGAGTCTACGTTTGAAATACGCATTCAGGCAAAGGACGGATATGGTCTAACATCTGACAGTAAGGTTACTATAGAGATCACTGACGTGAATGATAATGTCCCTGTGATATTTCTGAAATCTTTAAGAAACCCTGTCCCAGAAAACGTGCCACCTGGCACAGAGGTAGGCATTATAAACGTGCAAGACCGTGATGCTGATAACAACAGACAAGTCCGTTGTGCAATTCAACAAAATGTTCCTTTCAAACTTGTACCATCTGTAAAAAACTACTTCTCTGTAGTGACAACAGGTAAACTCGATCGTGAATTAATTAGCGATTATAATATTACTATAACCGCTACTGATGAGGGGTCTCCACCTCTATCCTCCTCCAAAACTGTACATTTATCTGTTGCAGATATAAATGATAATCCGCCTGTATTTCAGGAAAAAATTTACAGTGCCCATATAACGGAGAATAACAAACAGGATTCCTCGTGTTGCACAGTGACTGCTAGGGATCCTGACTGGAGACAGAACGGAACCGTGATGTATTCTCTTTTACCTATGGAGGTGAATGGCCTGCCAGTTTCTTCTCTGCTGTCTATCAATGGAGACACAGGTGAAATTCAGACAGTGCGGTCCTTTGATTATGAACAGTTAAAAAACTTTCAAGTCCATGTTTTGGCCAGGGATAATGGTTCCCCACCTCTCAGTAGTAACGTTACTGTTAATATTGTCATATTGGATCTGAATGACAACCCACCCCAGATATTATACCCAGCGCCCGAGGATAACTCATTTATGACTGAGTTTGTGCCAAGAGCTGCGCATGCTGGCTCTCTGGTGTCCAAAGTTATCGCTGTAGATGCAGACTCTGGACAGAATGCATGGCTTTCCTACAACATTGTCAAGTCAACGGACCCTGGACTTTTTGTAATTGGCGTGCACAGTGGAGAGATCCGAACGGAGAGAGACATTTTAGAATCGGATGCGATAAAACAGACAGTTACTGTCGCAGTGAAAGATAACGGACAACCTTCTCTTAGTGTGACTTGCACAATGTATTTGCTAATTTCAGACAACCTAGCTGAAATTCCCGAACTAAAGGATGTGCTTTATGAGGATAACGGTTCCAGACTCACCACTTATTTGATCATTGCGCTGGTGTGCGTGTGTACGTTTTTCTTGACATTCATTATCATCACCCTAGCTGTAAAGTTTTGTCACCGGAGAAAGCCCAGACTTTTATTCGATGGAGCAGTCGCCATTCCCAGTGCGTATCTCCCTCCAAATTACGCAGATGTGGATGGAACTATGACGCTGCGGAGCGCTTATAATTATGACGCGTACCTCACGACTGGTTCACGCACCAGCGATTTCAAATTTGTCAGGTCGTACAATGATGGAACTCTACTTGCTGACCACACTCTGAAAAAGTCCTCTACTGCTGATGAGCCGTTTGGACCCTGTGACGAACCAGAAGCTCTCCAACAGGTAATTAAGATTCCATGCTTGTAGCTGCAATTTAAGTGATGCAAACGTGCAAAATCTGTTTCTAGTCAATGATAACAGCAGTTTCCATATTATGGAGACAGATGGCGCTTGGGTATTCTATGTCTTGTTCATATTTATGGCAGACTGTGGACATGTATTTCAAAATCTGTATGGTTTATGACCTTTATTCCGATCTGGTACGTCTCAGTTTGGCTTGGTATGCGTCATGGTGGCTATGCCAAACCCAAATAGTCATCGTTGCTGGCTTTTCATTTTCAAGTCTAACTGCAGTGTTCAGGTATAAACTCACAGTGTCGCTGTTCATCTATGGTGAGTGAACCTCCACGTAAACCTCCACCCATAACTGCATAGTCCCGCATCTTTGTTTTCCGCCATTATTTTCATTATTTGAAATTGACAATTTCGCGGAATACAAAGACGTGAACAACGCAGGATACGCCACATCTACTCGGATATAAGGGCACATTTTCAGTTTCATTGGAACATGAAATGCCAAAGGGCTGTTGTGGATACATACGTTTGGTTTGGACTGTGTATTTTTATTGTTCAGAGCGCTTGTGGCGACATAAGCTACTCCATTTCAGAAGAACTGAAACGCGGGTCTGTTATTGGCAATGTTGCCAAAGATGTTGGGCTTGATTCGAAAAGGTTGGCCACTCGCAAAGCTCGCATCGACACCGAAGGTAACAATAGACGTTATGTTGATATTAATTTGGGAACTGGTGAGTTGATAGTGGCTGAACGAATGGACAGAGAGGAGCTTTGCTCTGAAAAGCTCTCATGTTTGCTTAACGCCGAGTTAATGCTAGAGAATCCATTAGAATTACATCGTATTTTAATTCAAGTACTGGACGTCAATGACAACCCCCCCATCTTTTCCAAAGAGCTGATAAAACTAGAAATTAGCGAAAATGCCGGTAAAGGCTCTGCTTTCCGTGTTGATGAAGCCTATGACGCAGACATAGGGCAGAACTCAGTGCACACATACGGCTTAGAAAAGAATAGGCATTTTGTTCTGGCTGTTCGCACAAAGACGGACGGGGGAAAATATAGTGAATTGATTCTGGATAAAGAACTAGACCGTGAGCAGGAACAAGAGTTGACTTTGGTTCTGACTGCTATTGATGGCGGTACACCACCACGATCAGGTTCTGTAACCATTCATATTACTGTGCTGGATGCAAACGATAATGCCCCAGTGTTCAGTCAGGAGGTGTACAAAGCCACGCTGCCTGAAAATTCGCTTCCAGATACGGTGGTGGTGAGAGTGAGCGCGACAGATGCGGATGCTGGGGCAAATGGTGAAGTCACCTATGAGTTCAGTCGCATATCCGAAAAAGCCAGGAAGTTATTTGCTCTAGATCAGAAAAGCGGTGAGATAATAGTAATAGGGCCAATAGATTATGAAGAGGAGTCCACATATGAAATTCGTATTCAGGGGAAAGATGGAACTGGGCTTACGTCTGACACAAAAGTATCAATAGATATTATTGATGTAAATGACAATGCTCCTACTATTTTTCTGAAGTCTTTGAATAATCCAGTACCAGAGAATGCGCCACCAGGTATAGAGGTGGGCATCATAAACGTCCAGGACAGAGATTCAGAGAGTAACAGGCAGATCCACTGTTCGATCC
This sequence comes from Nematalosa erebi, assembly GCA_036025975.1. Lineage (NCBI taxonomy): Eukaryota > Metazoa > Chordata > Actinopteri > Clupeiformes > Clupeidae > Nematalosa > Nematalosa erebi. The sequence goes on from JAVQKI010049098.1 coordinate 8,818, forward strand.
AGCAAAATGTCCCGTTTAAACTTGTGCCATCTATTAAAAACTATTTATCTCTATTGACTACAGGCGAGTTAGACCGTGAATTAATAACTGACTATAATATCACAATAACAGCTACGGATGAGGGGTCTCCACCTCTCTCCTCTTCTAAAACATTACAGTTGTCAGTAGCTGATGTGAACGATAACCCACCTGTGTTTGACAAACAGTCTTATATTGCCCATGTGACAGAAAATAACAGCCAGGGGTCCTCGGTGTCCTCCGTAACCGCAAGAGATCCTGACTGGAGACAAAACGGTTCTGTGTTTTATTCTCTCTTGCCCGGGGAGGTGAATGGCCTCCCGGTGTCATCCTTACTGTCTGTTAACGGAGACACTGGCGTTATTCATGCAGTGAGATCTTTTGATTACGAGCAGTTTAAGGACTTTAAAGTTCAAGTGCTAGCTAGAGATAACGGCTCTCCTCCACTCAGCAGTAATGTGACTGTGAGTATATATGTAGTAGACGTGAACGACAACTCTCCTCAGATATTATACCCATCACCTGAGGGAAATTCTTTAATGACCGAGCTGGTACCCAGAGCTGCACAGGCGGGATCTCTCGTTTCCAAAGTTATTGCAGTGGACGCAGACTATGGACAGAATGCCTGGTTGTCATATACTATTGTCAAAGGTACTGACCCAGGACTCTTCAGCATCGGTGTCCACAGTGGAGAGATCAGGACACAACGAGATGTTTTGGAGTCGGATGCTATGAAACAGAACCTGATTGTTACAGTGAAAGATAATGGACAGCCGTCTCTTTCCGCCACTTGCACTATGTATCTACTAATTTCAGACAACCTGTCTGAAGTTCCAGATCTAAGAGATATGTCGAAAGATGAGAACAGTTCCAAGCTCACGACATATTTAATCGTGGCATTGGTTTCCGTATCCACTTTCTTTTTAACTTTCATTATCATCATTTTGACTGTAAAACTTTGTAACCGGAGAAGTCCAAGGCTATTGTTTGATGGAGCCGTCGCCATTCCGAGTGCTTACCTCCCTCCAAATTACGCAGACGTGGATGGATCTGCAACCCTCCGCAGTGCCTATAACTACGACGCATATCTCACCACCGGGTCGAGAACCAGCGACTTTAAATTTGTCAGATCTTACAATGATGGAACACTCCTGGCAGACGACACTCTGAAAAAGTGCTCATCTACAGCAGAGGAGCTTTTCGGGCTCGGCGATGATGGCAATAGTCTTACCCAGGTAATATTACCTATTTTTACAACTATGCTGCTACTGTTACTCTCAGGAGTCAAGGAACTCTTGTTTGTTGTTGTTGTCTTTGGTTTGGTTTGGTTCTTCTTTTGGTAAAAAAAATAAAAGGTTCCGAAACATATGTCCTTAATAATAGACATGGAGTAGTCATTGTGCTGTGACCGGCTGTGACCTATTTCGTGTACATTTGATTCCTTTAGGCTTTATACAATTATAGGTCTATATCAATCACACCCAGTGTGTGAAAAAGCAACTTGGCATGTAGTATCAAATAAAAAACTCTTAGCGTCGCTGTGTACCGACGAGGAAATCTGTGTTCCCTTACGCTGCTAAGCTATATGGTGGGCAGTGTTAATAATTGTCTCCACGACAAAGCATAGGCTTTGTCCAACATATTTGGTCTCCGTTGCGAGTCAGATGATCTTTCTGAAGTAAATATTAATTTACTGTTTGGATTACAAAACATTTTTGCCATTTAGAAAGAAGATGGACTATAGAATGGCTTTTATGGCGCGGATACGGATTCCACTTTGTCTCTTCGTCATGGCCCATGGCGTTTTGGGGGACGTGAGTTACTTCATACCGGAGGAATTGAAACGAGGTTCCGTGGTTGCTAATATAGCCAAAGATCTTGGGTTGGATTTGAAAAGATTTTCCTCTCGTAAAGCTAGAATTGATACTGAAAATAGCCCTACGCGATATTTTGATGTTAACCTCAGGACTGGTGAATTGATAATTTCTGAGCGAATAGACCGCGAAGAGCTGTGTTCCCAAAAGCCTTCGTGTGTCATGAATGTCGAACTGATGTTAGAGAATCCACTAGAATTGCATCGCATTGTGGTTAATATTCAAGATATTAATGATAATTCGCCCGTTTTCCCTCAGAAAATCGTCAAACTTGAAATAGGTGAGCACGCTGTTAAAGGTGCGGTTTTTCGTGTAGACGAGGCTCATGATGCTGATGTAGGACAAAACTCGGTTCAGAGCTACAGCTTGGAGAGAAATGGTCATTTTGTATTAGCGATCAAGACAAACAGCGATGGAATAAAGTATGGTGAACTGGTATTAGATAAAGAACTAGACCGTGAGCAGGAGAGTGAGGTGACATTAATTCTCTCTGCCACTGATGGTGGAAATCCTCCGAAATCAGGCACTGTAGTCATACATATCAATGTGCTTGATTCTAATGATAACGCCCCAGTGTTTACACAAGGCCTCTATAAAGCCAGTTTACCTGAGAATTCTCCTTTAGATACTGTTGCAGTTACAGTGCATGCTAGTGATGCGGATGAGGGCCTAAATGGAGAGATAACCTACGAGTTCGGTCGCATATCTGACAAAGCTAGAAAAACATTCTCGTTAGATCCGAAAACTGGAGAAATCAAGGTGATTGGAACAATAGATTATGAAGAAGAGACAACATATGATATACGTGTAAAGGCAAAAGACGAGTTTGGATTAACTTCAGACACTAAAGTTTTAATTGATATCACTGACATCAATGACAATGCTCCCATTATATCATTAAAGTCTTTGAATACGCCTGTACCGGAGAATGCAGCGCCTGGGACTGAGGTTGGCATCATAAATGTTCAGGACAGAGACTCTGGTGCTAATCGACAAATCCGCTGCCTCATCCAGCAAAGCGTTCCCTTTAAACTTGTGCCATCGATTAAAAATTACTTTTCGTTGGTGACCACGGGCGAATTAGACCGTGAAAGTGTACCTGAATATAACATTACTATCACTGCTATTGATGAAGGGTCTCCTTCCTTGTCCTCCTCCAAAACCCTGCATGTATCAGTAGCTGATGTGAATGACAACCCACCTGTTTTTGTGGAGGCATTCTACAGAGCCCATGTGACTGAAAACAACAAGCAGGGCTCCTTTGTGTGTTCGGTGACAGCAAGTGACCCAGACTGGAGACAAAACGGCACGGTGCTGTACTCACTTCTACCCGGGGAAATTAATGGTCTCCCGGTGTCTTCTTTGCTATCCATAAACGGGGACACAGGCGTTATTCATGCTGTGAAGTCATTCGATTATGAACAAATCAAAAGCTTCAATACGCTCGTTTTAGCCCGAGATAACGGATCGCCCCCACTCAGTAGCAATGTTACTGTAAGTGTCTCTATAACAGATGTGAATGACAACCCGCCGCAGATATTATACCCAACTCAGGAAGGGACCTCCTTCATGACAGAATTGCTTCCCCGAGCTGCTCACACTGGATCCCTGGTGTCCAAAGTTATCGCAGTGGATGCAGATTCTGGACAGAATGCGTGGCTGTCCTATAGCATTATCAAATCGTCGGACCCAGGACTTTTTTCTATCGGGGTCCACAGTGGAGAGATAAAGACGCAGAGAGACATTTTTGATTCTGATAGTGTAAAACACAGTTTGATAGTGTCTGTAAAAGACAACGGACAGCCTTCACTATCTGTCACATGCACTCTGAATTTATTTATCTCAGACAATCTCGCTGAAGTTCCAGAATTGAAAGATATGTCTTCCGATGAAAGCAATTCTAATATAACCACTTATCTGATCATTGCGCTGGTGTCCGTGTCCACCATTTTCCTCACCTTCATTATTATTACCTTTGCTGTGAAGATGTGTCGTCGGAGAAAACCGAGACTATTGTTTGATGGAGCGGTAGCAATTCCTAGTGCGTATCTCCCTCCAAATTACGCAGAAGTGGACGGAATGGGAACGTTGCGCAGCACCTATAACTATGACGCGTACCTTACCACGGGGTCTCGGGCCAGTGACTTTAAGTTTGTCAAGTCCTACAATGACGGAACATTGCTAGCAGGACAGACCCTGCCAAAATCATCATCAATCATCACTTCTGATGAGCCGTTTGGGCCCTTTGATGACAATGAAGGCCAGTCTCAGGTAAAACACTTTCACTGCCACATAAACACATTTGTCTGCTTCTCTCTGTGATTGAGAAAACGATTCTCATTAATTTCCCTAAGTTGTGTTTCTCTTAAATGCTACCTGCAATTTTCGTTCTATTAATTCCAAGTACATCAGGGTGCAAATGAGTGCTTAATATTCATTCTGTTAAGAATAGTAGAGTGCAATTTAGTATGACATGAGCAATGTTCTAAACAATCATTCTATGACAAAAGCTGAATCCTAGTTTCCCTCCTTAGCCATCAGTCCTGAACTCCCAAAGACTGGCATGAATCTGCTATTAGCCAAGTCATGCCAGTTAAATCTTCGAGGCTGAGGACTTATGTTCATGGGACCATGCGGATTCAGTCAATATGTAGAAACCTTTGGCATGCATCCGTGTCCTCACCTCGATTGCACTGGCTGCTGTATTCATTCCTTATATGATGTACTGTGACTTTGTAATGTCTGTTGTACTTCAGTAGCTTATACTGATTGACCTGTGTACCTGCGCTTAGTACTGGTTGGTTATCATTCGTGTTAACGCTCCCATTTGTTTTCATCGTTTCGTTCTATGTGTTTGATTATTTTGGTACTCACACTGTTTTTATTCTTTATAAGACTTGGTTATAGTGTTGGTTTGAACATTAGTTTCGAATTTGATTATGCGCTATTTTATTTTTTCATTTTAGAACGTAGTTTCTTATAAATACTGAGAGTGTCGCTGTTGACCATGTTAGCTGAAATGTCACATCAAATACAAATGCCTTTCTCCTCCCCATCAAATCCGGATGTTAGACAGAGACGTCTGAGAAACAAAGATGCTGTTTACGGTATTCATCCAGTGCTCCTCTTGGATGTATTGACTACTCTGTTTCGTATATATTATTGAATAATATTCAGTCGCTTTCTGTCACAAATTTATTGAGCCACTGGTTATTTCTAATCGAGATGGCGAACAAAGGATTACCGGCGTCTGTTCTACTGCTTTTTCTTTCCCAGTGTATCATGTTATGCAGCGTGAGTGGAGATGTTAGCTATTCCGTGCAGGAGGAGATGAAACGAGGCTATGTTATCGGAAATGTTGGCAAAGATCTCGGACTGAACGTGAAGGAATTATCTATGAGGAAGGCTCGAATTGATGCTGAAGGTAATCGGAAACGTTACTGCAGTATTAATCTGGGAACGGGGGAACTGATCATAGCTGAAATAATGGACAGAGAGAGCTTGTGTCGCGAAAAACTAGCATGCATCTTAAAATTTGAGCTGGTGTTAGAAAATCCCTTGGAACTGCACAAAATTACTCTTCATATTCAGGATATAAATGATAATTCGCCAGTCTTTCCCAAAGAGGTGATTAAACTAGAGATAAGAGAATCTGCTTACAAAGGAGCGCGTTATCGCATGAGTGGAGCACGCGATGCAGACATAGGACAGAACACAGTGCAGAATTACATGCTAGAAAGGAATGAGCATTTCATTTTGTCCGTGTCTTCAAACAAGGACGGCAGGAAGAATCTTGAATTAGTTTTGGACAAAGAGCTAGACCGTGAGCAGCAGCAAGAGCTAACTTTAATTCTTACAGCCATCGATGGTGGCATTCCACCGAGATCGGGCAGTGTGCAGATACACGTCACTGTGCTGGATGCAAATGACAATGCCCCAGTGTTTACCAAGGAGGTTTACCGAGCTACTCTACCTGAGAACTCACCGGTAGGTACATTAGTACTGAAAGTCAGTGCAACTGATTTTGACGAAGGAATAAACGGAGAAGTGACATATGAGTTTAGCGAAGTGTCGTCATTGGTTGAACAGGCATTTGCATTGGATTCAAAAACCGGTGAAATTACAGTAAATGGGCCGATAGATTTTGAAGAAGAATCAACATATGAGGTACAGGTTGAAGGGAAAGACGGATTCGGTCTGTCATCAGACACAACGGTCATTATTGAGCTTACAGATGTGAACGACAATGTCCCAGAAATATCACTTAAATCACTTAATAGCCACATTCCAGAGAATGCACCCGCCGGCACAGAAATAGGAATTATTCATGTGCAAGATAGAGATTCCGGAAGTAACGGAGAAATTCGCTGCGTCCTTGAATCAAACACGCCATTTAAGCTTGTCCCATCAATTAAAAAGTACTATTCTCTGATGACCACTAGTGAATTAGATCGTGAAAGGGAATCTGAATACAACATCACAATAACTGCTACTGATGAAGGTACTCCGTCACTGTCATCCTCAAAAACAGTGCGTTTAATGGTAGCTGATGTTAATGACAATCCTCCTGTCTTTCAGCAGCAATCATATATTGCGCATATTACAGAGAATAACAAACCAGGTTCTTCTATATGCTCCGTCTCTGCCATAGACCCAGACTGGAGACAGAATGGCACAGTAAATTACGCACTGCATGCTGGCGATGTAGACGGCATTCCAGTATCATCTCTGCTATCTATTAATGGAGATACAGGTGTCATTCTAGCAGTAAGATCGTTTGATTACGAGAAGATGAAAAGTTTCAAAGTCCAAGTCATTGCCCGTGACAATGGGTCTCCTCCGCTCAGTAGCAATGTTACTGTAAATGTTTTGGTAGCAGATGAGAACGACAATACGCCCCAGATATTATATCCAGTTCCAGAGGGAAATTCTCTTATGACTGAGATGGTGCCCAGGGCTGTGCAAGGTAACTCTCTGGTCTCCAAGGTTATTGCCGTGGACGCAGATTCAGGGCAGAATGCTTGGCTTTCTTACCACATTGTGAAGTCGACTGATCCAGGACTTTTTACCATCGGTGTACATAGTGGAGAAATTAGGACGCAGAGAGACATTTCTGAGACTGATATCATGAAACAGAACCTAATTGTGTCTGTGAAAGATAATGGTCAACCCCCTTTGTCAGCAACATGCACTGTGTATTTACTTATTTCGGATAATTTATCAGAAATCCCCGAGCTGAAAGATGCTTCTCAAGACACTGGATCTAAACTAACCACTTATTTGATCATTGCGTTGGTGTCTGTTTCTACCTTTTTCCTGACATTTATTATCATCATCCTGGCTGTGAAGTTTTGCCAGAGGAGAAAGCCAAGACTTTTGTTTGATGGCGCGGTCGCCATTCCCAGTGCATATCTCCCTCCAAATTACGCAGACGTGGATGGCAATGGAACTTTGCGCAGCGTCCGGAGCGCTTATAATTACGACGCCTACTTGACCACGGGATCGCGCACCAGTGACTTTAAGTTTGTTAGATCGTACAACGACGGTACTCTTCCTGCTGATGTGACAATGCGAAAGACATCCTTTCAAGACCCGTTTGGACCTTGTGATGAAACAGATTCCTCCGAGGTAAAATAAATTACTTTTTCTTCGCTTTCTGTCCTTTGCATGATGTGTGTGGCTCATCGATTAGATCTCTCTCTGTTGTACACTTTGCCTTTCCAATAACATGTTTGAAAGGGACAGTGCTGGAATTATTGGCTTTGTATGTGTCATGTATAGGCAGTACAATTGGTTGTTTTCAACGTTTTACTGTTCCTATGTTTACTGTCCAAACGAGAGGTCCAAAACAAAGTTTTTGGAAGTTGAGGTGCTGTCATTTTTTACCTTTACTATAGTGTGCACACTTGAACAACCATCTCTTCAGGCTGCCTTTTTTTTTTTTTTTAGCTTTGTGCTGTTACCCAGTATTGACTTTGGCTTTGCTGGTTTTGTTGTGGTTACAACGAACTTTCACCCCAGTCATCACAATGACTATACAACGCTTACAACGCACTTTAGTATACCCTTGTAATTTGTTTTGAATAACTGGTTTGTCGAGAGATGTGTGCTCAATTTGTGATTCGGCAGCAGCTGTCCTTTACCTCGTTATGTCGTCACAATATATACGCTTGATGCACATGACAATTCGGGTGCTTGATAGAGCATCTTTTTGTCTTAGATATTCTTGTTTCTTGGTTACACTGACATTTCCGCCGACATGACTGTAGCTGTAACCTTACAGTTAATATACTGCTACTTCTGGTTGCAGTGTTTTGGGGATTGCATTTTTTTGTAAATACTGAACGGGTCGCTGTTGACCATGTAAGCCGAAAGACACTTTCACGTGATCTACGTTTCTCCTCCTTGCAGTGACGCAGACACTGAATGGTGAAAACGGACAAACAATGGTGTGGTCTATTTCTTGCTGGTAGTGTTTTCGTGCTATCGACCAACTGGTTTAAATACTTTGTTGTTCCAGAGATGTTTTCTCATTTTCCCCGAAATTAATTTGGTCATTTTAGTGGTTATATCAAAAGAAGATGCAGAACAAAGGATTACTGGCGGCTTGCCTCATGCTCATTCTTTGCCTGTTTGTAATGATGCACGATGTGAAAGGAGACGTGAGCTATTCTGTGCCTGAGGAGGTGAAAAGAGGATATGTAATCGGAAATATTGGGAAAGATCTTCAACTGAATGTGAAAGATTTGTCTGTTAGGAAGGCGCGAATTGATACTGAAGGTAATCGTAAGCGTTTCTGCAACATCAATGTAGGTACGGGAGAACTGACTGTAGCCGAAATAATGGACAGAGAAAGCATTTGTCGGGAAAAGCTATCGTGTATTTTAAAATTCGAACTAGTACTAGAAAATCCATTAGAACTTCACAAACTTACATTGAACATTGAAGATATCAACGATAATTCACCGGGTTTTCCTAAAGACGTGGTTAAATTGGAGATTACAGAATCAGCAGCTAAAGGAGCGCGTTTTCGCTTGAGTGGGGCTCACGATGCAGACATCGGACAAAACGCAGTGCAGAAATATATGCTAGAAAGGAATGAACATTTTGTGTTGGCTGTGTCAAACAGAGATGGTAAAAAGAATCTTGAATTAGTTTTGGATAAGGAGCTAGATCGTGAGCAGCAACAGGAGCTAACTTTAATTCTCACTGCCATAGATGGTGGCATTCCACCAAGATCGGGCACTGTGCAGATACATGTCACTGTACTGGATGCGAATGACAGTGCCCCTGTTTTTACCGAGGAGGCTTATCGAGCTACTCTGCCTGAGAACTCACTAGTAGACACATTAGTGTTGCAAGTTCGTGCAACGGATTTAGATGAAGGAATAAATGGAGAAGTGACGTATGAGTTCAGTCAAGTATCTTCATTAGCAAAACAGGCATTTGCACTGGATTCTAAAACAGGTGAAATTAAAGTTAATGGACCAATAGATTTTGAAGAAGAATCAACATATGAGATTCAGGTTGAGGGTAAAGATAGGTTTGGTCTGTCATCAGATACTAAGGTTATTATTGAGATTACAGATGTGAACGACAATGTCCCAGAAATATTTCTGAAATCACTGACTGGCTACATCCCTGAGAATGCTCCCATTGGGACAGAAATAGGTATCATTAATGTGCAGGACAGAGACTCTGAAAGTAATGGAGAAGTCGGCTGTGTCATTGGGTCCAATGTACCATTTAAGCTCGTCCCATCAATTAAAAAATATTATTCACTCGTGACTACAGGTGAACTTGACCGTGAGATGGAAACTGATTACAATATCACAATAACTGCCAGTGATAAAGGCACTCCGACGCTCTCATCCACAAAAACAGTTCATTTAATGGTGGCTGACGTTAACGACAACCCCCCTGTTTTTAAGCAGCCATCATATATTGCGCACATTACAGAGAATAACAAACCAGGATCTTTTATATGTTCCGTTTCTGCCACAGACCCAGATTGGAGACAGAATGGCACAGTAAATTACGCACTGCATCCTGGCGATGTAGAAGGCATTCCAGTATCATCTCTGTTATCTATCAATGGAGATACAGGTGTCATTCTCGCAGTTAGATCATTTGATTATGAGAAACTGAAGCGTTTTAAAGTCCAAGTCATTGCATGTGATAATGGGTCTCCTCCGCTTTGTAGCAATGTTACTGTAAGCATCTTGGTCGCAGATGAGAATGATAATTTGCCCCAAATATTATATCCAGCTCCAGAAGGAAATTCTCTCATGACGGAGATGGTGCCCAGAGCAGTGCAGGGTAACTCTCTGGTCTCCAAGGTGATTGCCGTGGATGCAGATTCAGGGCAGAATGCGTGGCTTTCTTATCAGATTGTTAAATCTACAGATCCAGGACTTTTCACTATTGGCGCACACAGTGGAGAAATTAGGACACAGAGGGATATTTCTGAAACCGATGCCATGAAACAAAACCTAATTGTCTCAGTGAAAGATAATGGTCAGCCTCCTTTATCTGCAACATGCACAGTATATTTGCTTATTTCAGATAACTTAGCAGAGATTCCTGAACTGAAAGATGCTCCTCGAGACACTAGTTCAAAGCTAACCACCTATTTGATCATTGCGCTGGTGTCTGTTTCTACATTTTTTCTGACATTTATTATCATCGTACTGGCTGTGAGGTTTTGCCAGAGGAAAAAGCCGAGACTTTTGTTTGATGGTGCGGTCGCCATTCCCAGTGCATATCTCCCTCCAAATTACGCAGACGTGGACGGCACCGGAACTCTGCGCAGCGTCCAGAGCGCTTACAATTATGACGCGTATTTAACCACAGGATCGCGCACCAGTGACTTTAAGTTTGTGAGATCTTACAACGATGGCACTCTTCCAGCTGATGTGACTCTGCAAAGAACGTCCTCTCAAGACCCATTCGGACCATGCGATGAAACTGATTCCTTTCAGGTAAAATAAAATTCTGGTTGTGCTGTACTTTACGCCCACCTGTTATACTTTGCGTGATGTGACTTATCATTTATTTAGATCTCTCTGTTAGATCTCACTCTTTCTCAAATTCCAATAATGTGTGTTGAAGGTGACAAAGAGAACACTTTTATCATTCGTTTTTCTCTTCATCAGACCATTACACTAATAATCTTAATCACTACTTTCTGATTATAATCCAAATGAAAGGTAGGCCAAGTTAAATTTTGGAAAGTGCCTGTGCTGTCACTTTTATGTTGAATAAAGTGCGCATAGTTGAACAACCACTACTTATGTGTATAGTCGACCTCATTGCATTCCACAATTTTAAGTCTGATTTTGATTTGATGGAAAACACACTTTCAAGGATATGCAGTATACATCACCAAAAAGCGGGTGGCTCAGATATTTTCCTTGAAGTAGCCTGTTTTGTCATTGTTTTTACATTGGCATTATGTGTCTAGTACTGAGCGTCAGCTTTAATAATGGTACATATTAAGTGTTTTTTTAATTAATTAATTAATTTAGTTTCCTGGGGATTGCAGTTTCTTGAAAATGCTGAACGTGTCGCTGTTGACCATGGCAGTTGAAAGGCAAGTTCACATAATATACATTTCTCCTCCTCATGGTGACGCAAACACTGAACGATGAGAACTGACAAACAATGCTCAGGATTATTTCATGCCGGTAGTGGATTTCCTCTATCACTCAAGTCTTGCTGTCCCTTTGTGTTTTCTGCAATCATCTAGCGATTTCTGGAGATAATTAATCGTTTTATTGGATATTCCAAAACAAGATGCTGAACAAAGGATTACCGTTGGTTTGCCTCATGCTCAATCTTTGCCTGCTTGTCAGGGTGCGCGATGTAAAAGGAGACGTGAGCTATTCTGTGCTGGAGGAGATGAAAGCAGGGTATGTTATAGGACATATTGGAAAAGACCTCGGACTAAATTTGAAGGAGTTATCGACGAGGAAGGCTCGGATTGATGCTGAGGGTAATCGTAAACGTTTCTGCAGTATGAATGTAGGTACGGGAGAACTGACGGTAGCTGAGATAATGGACAGAGAGACCCTGTGTCGGGAAAAGCTGTCGTGCGTTTTGAAATACGAGCTAGTTCTAGAAAATCCATTAGAGATTCATAAAATTATGCTGAATGTTCAAGATGTCAACGATAATGCACCAGTCTTCCCCAAAGAGGTGATTAAATTAGAGATAAGAGAATCTGCAGTCAAAGGAGCGCGTTTTAGAATGATTGAGGCACACGATGCCGATATAGGACAAAACACAGTGCAGAACTACGTGTTAGAAAAGAACAATAATTTTGTCCTGGCTGTCTCATTGAACAAACACGGAGGGAAGAATCTTGAATTACTTTTGGAAAAAGAGCTGGACCGTGAGCAACAGCAAGAAATGAATCTCATTTTAACTGCTATTGATGGTGGCATTCCTCCGAAATCCGGCAGTGTGCAGATACACGTCACTGTACTGGATGCGAATGACAATGCTCCGGTGTTCACTGAGGAGGTTTACAGTGCTTCTCTGCCTGAGAACTCACCAGTTGGCACATTAGTGTTGAAAGTCAGTGCAACTGATTTAGATGAAGGAGTAAATGGAGAAGTGACATATGACTTTAGCCGAGCGTCCTTGTTGGCAAGAGACGCGTTTACTTTGAATTCTAACACTGGTGAAATTACAGTTAGTGGATCAATAGATTTCGAAGAAGAATCTGTTTATGAGATGATAATTGAGGGGAATGATGGATTTGGCCTGTCCACTGGTACAAAAGTCATTATTGAGTTAACAGATGTTAATGATAACGCACCAGAAATATTTCTGAAGTCGTTAAATCGCCACATTTCCGAGAACGCACCACCCGGTACAGAAATAGGCATTATTAATGTTCAAGATAGAGACTCGGGTAGCAACGGAGAGGTCCACTGCATTATAGAGTCAGACGTGCCATTTAAACTAGTCCCATCTATTAAAAAGTATTATTCCCTTGTGACCACTGATGAATTAGACCGTGAGATGCAGTCTAATTACAATTTCACTATCACTGCCACTGACGAAGGCACTCCAGCGCTTTCATTCTCTAAAACAGTTCATTTAATAGTGTCTGATGTCAATGACAATCCACCTGTTTTTCAGCAAAATTCATATAGAGCACGTATTGTAGAAAATAACAAACCAGATTCTTCTATATGCTCCGTCTCTGCCATAGACCCAGACTGGAGACAGAATGGAACAGTAAATTACGCACTGCATCCTGGCGATGTAGACGGCATTCCAGTATCATCTCTGCTATCTATTAATGGAGATACAGGTGCCATTCTGGCAGTTAGATCATTTGATTATGAGAAGTTGAAAAGTTTTAAAGTTCAAGTCATTGCCCGTGATAACGGGTCTCCTCCGCTCAGTAGCAATGTTACTGTAAACATCTTGGTCGCAGATGAGAATGATAATACGCCCCAAATATTATATCCAGCTCCAGAGGGAAATTCTCTCATGACGGAGATGGTGCCCAGAGCAGTGCAGGGTAACTCTCTGGTCTCCAAGGTGATTGCCGTGGACGCTGATTCAGGGCAGAATGCGTGGCTTTCTTATCACATTGTTAAATCGACTGACCCAGGACTTTTCACAATCGGCGAGCACAATGGAGAGATCAGGACGCAGAGAGACATTTCTGAAACCGATGGCATGAAACAGAACCTAATCGTCTCAGTGAAAGATAATGGCCAGCCCCCTTTGTCAGCAACATGCACTGTGTATTTACTTATTTCAGATAATTTATCAGAAATCCCTGAGCTGAAAGATGCTTCTCCAGATACTGGATCTAAGCTAACCACTTATTTGATCATTGCGCTGGTGTCTGTTTCTACCTTTTTCCTGACATTCATTATCATCATCCTTGCTGTAAAGTTTTGCCGGAGGAGAAAGCCAAGACTTTTGTTTGACGGTGCAGTCGCCATTCCAAGCGCATATCTCCCTCCAAACTACGCAGACGTGGATGGTACTGCAACACTTCGTAGCGCTTATAATTACGATGCGTATTTGACCACAGGATCGCGCACCAGTGACTTTAAATTTGTTAGATCTTACAACGATGGGACTCTACCGGCTGACATGACAATTCAAAAGACATCACCTCAAGACCCTTTCGGGCCGTGTGATGAAACAGATTCTGCCCAGGTAAAATGAAATGCTGTTTCTGTCCACTTTACATGGGAATGTGACAGTATATGTGAACAAAATAAAACCATATATATATATATGATAGTATGCCCTATCCCCTCTAACGTGCCCTCCGTGGATTTGCATCGGAGGTAGATGAAGGCCCTTAATTGATGTAGTATGAGGATGAGTTGTTGTATTGGTCATAGCGACGCCACCTCCAGCACAGGTGTATGTTTCTGTATATCACCAGATGTTGTAGTTCTGGTGGTTTGATGTTTTGTATTGCATTGTCTTTGAAATACTGAGTGTGTCGCTGTTGACCATGTAAGTTGAAAAGCATGTTCACATGATATACATTTCTCCTCCCTGCAGTGACGCGGACACAGAACAGTGAAAATGGTGAAACTATGATGTGAACTGTGTTTAACCGACAGTGATTACCTTCTGTCTTCCACCTTGTACAATTCGCTCCTTTTCTATGCGTTTATTTTCGGTGTTTCTGGAATTATAATCCTATTGTAGTGGCTATATTAGAAGAAGATGCGGAACAAAGGATTACTGGCGGCGTGTCTCATGCTCATCCTCTGCCTGCGTGTAATGGTGCACAGTGTGAAAGGAGATGTGAGCTACTCTGTGCAGGAGGAGGTGAAACGGGGATATGTTTTCGGGGATATTGGGAAAGAATTCGGCCTTAACGTGAAGGAATTATCTGTTAGGAAGGCTCGAATCGACCCCGACGGTAATCGTAAACGTTTTTGCAATATTAATGTGAGTACGGGAGAACTGACGGTTGCTGAAATAATGGACAGAGAGACCCTTTGTCGGGATAAACTGTCCTGCATTTTAAAATTTGAGTTAGTGCTGGAAAATCCATTGGAGCTCCATAAAATTGTACTTCACATTCAGGATATCAACGACAATTCACCAGTATTTCCAAAAGAAGTGATTAAAATGGAGATAAGAGAATCTGCTGAAAAAGGGTCGCGATTTCGCTTGAGTGAAGCACATGATGCGGATATAGGGCAGAACACAGTGCAGAACTACATGCTGGACAGGAATGAGCATTTTGTGCTGGCTGTCTCTTCAAATAAGGACGGTAGGAAAAATCTTGAGCTTGTTTTGGACAAAAAGCTTGATCGTGAGCAGCAAGAGGCGCTAAACTTAATTCTTACAGCCATTGATGGTGGCATTCCACCGAAATCAGGGAGTGTGCAGATACACGTCACTGTGCTGGATGCCAATGACAACGCTCCGGTCTTTACTGAGGAGGTTTACCGAGCTACTCTGCCTGAGAACTCACCTGTAGGTACATTAGTATTACAAGTTAGTGCCACTGATTTAGACGAAGGAATTAATGGTAAAGTAACGTACGAGTTCAGTCGCGCATCTTCACTAGCAAAGCAAGCATTTACATTGGATTCCAATTCTGGTGAAATTGTAGTTAGTGGAGCAATAGATTTTGAAGAGGAATCAATATATGAGATACAAGTTGAAGGGAAAGATGGCGTTGGAGTGTCCTCAGACACGAAAGTCATTATTGAACTTACAGATGTTAATGACAATACACCAGAAATATTTCTGAAATCACTTAGTAGCTACGTTCTAGAGAACGCACCACCTGGTACTGAAATTGGTATCATTAATGTGCAAGATAGAGATTCTGGGAATAATGGAGAGGTTCGCTGCGTCATTGAATCAAATGCACCTTTTAAACTGGTCCCCTCCATGAAAAAATACTATACCCTAATGACCACCAGTGAGCTTGACCGTGAAATTCAGTCTGATTATAACATCACCATCACTGCTACTGATGAAGGTACTCCGTCTCTTTCGTCCTTTAAAAAAGTCCATTTAACTGTAGCTGATGTCAACGACAATCCTCCTGTTTTTCAACAGCAATCGTATAACGCACACATTACAGAGAATAACAAACCAGGTTCCTCCATATGTGGCGTGTTAGCCACAGACCCAGACTGGCGACAGAATGGCACAATAAATTACGCACTGAGTCCTGGTGATGTAAATGGTATTCCAGTATCATCTCTGCTAACGATTAATGGAGATACAGGTGTCATTCTAGCAGTTAGATCATTTGATTATGAAAAGTTGAATAGTTTTAAGGTCCAGGTCATTGCCCGTGATAATGGGTCTCCTCCGCTCAGTAGCAATGTTACTGTAAGCGTTTTGGTCGCAGATGATAATGATAATGCGCCCCAGATATTATATCCAGCTCCAGAGGGAAGTTCTCTCATGACAGAGATGGTGCCCAGGGCTGTGCAGGGTAACTCCCTGGTTTCCAAGGTTATTGCAGTGGACGCAGATTCAGGACAGAATGCGTGGCTTTCTTACCACATTGTTAAATCTACTGATCCAGGACTTTTCACCATCGGCGTGCACAGTGGAGAGATCAGGACGCAGAGAGACACTTCTGAAACCGATGGCATGAGACAGAACCTAATCGTCTCAGTGAAAGATAATGGCCAGCCCCCTTTGTCAGCAACATGCACTGTGTATTTACTAATTTCGGATAATTTAGGAGAGGTTCCTGAGCTGAAAGACGCTTCGCAAGATACTGGATCTAAGCTAACCACTTATTTGATCATTGCGCTGGTGTCTGTTTCTACTTTTTTCCTGACATTTATTATCATCATTCTGGCTGTGAAGTTTTGCCAGAGGAGAAAGCCGAGACTTTTGTTTGATGGTGCAGTAGCCATTCCCAGTGCATATCTCCCTCCAAATTACGCGGACGTGGACGGTGCAGGAACACTACGGAGCGTCCGCAGTGCTTACAATTATGACGCATATTTAACTACGGGATCGCGCACCAGTGACTTTAAATTTGTGAGATCTTACAATGATGGCACTCTTCCTGCTGATATGACACTCCGAAAGACGTCATCTCTAGACCCGTTTGGACCATGTGATGAAACAGATTCTGCTCAGGTAAAATATATCCTTTCCCTTTTTGCTATTCTATTACTTGATGTTATTCAGCAATGAACCCCTCTTCCCTAACACCCAGTGTTGAGTCTTTATCGTCTGGATATTCTATTCTCTATCGTCTTAATCGTCTGCATCCCAGATGATTGTTAGATTTGTCTCGAGTTTTATTTATTTATTTTACATTGATGTGGCTGCACACAATGCTTCTTCATATGTGAGCCTATGTGGTAAACTACCGGAGTGCAACAGTGCAACATTTTGACTTATGGATGTTTTGAATTGCAGTGTCTTGTACATGCTGGAAGTGTCGCTGTTGACCATGCGTATTCATGTGAATTTCTCCTCCTTGTAGTGTTTCGGCCTCGAACAAAGGTTCAACTGTGCTGTGGATGACGTTATGCCGGTAGTGGCTCACTTTTATGAACTGTTTCAACACCTTGGTGCTTTGTGTTTATTTGGGTATTTCCTGGAGTTAGATTGTTTTAGTGGTTGTATCATAAGAAGATGTTGAGCAAAGGATTACCAGCGACTTGCCTCGCGCGCATCATTTTTCTGCATGTCTTGTTGCACAGTGTGAAAGGAGACGTAAGCTATTCTGTATTGGAAGAGATGAAACGTGGACATGTTATCGGAAATATTGGGAAAGATCTCGGTCTGGATTTTAAGGAATTATCTTATAGGAAGGCTCGAATCAACGCTGAAGGTAAACGTTTCTACAATGTAAATTTAGCTAGTGGAGAACTGACCGTCGCCGAGATAATGGACAGAGAGAACCTATGCAGCGAAAAGCTTTCGTGTATTATGAAAATCGAGCTGGTGCTGGAGAATCCACTGGAGCTATATAAAATTATGCTGCATATTCAAGATATCAACGACAATTCTCCAGTGTTCCCAAAAGAGGTGATTAAATTAGAAATCCGTGAATCTGCCTATAAAGGAGCGCGTTTTCGCATGATCGAGGCACACGATGCGGATATAGGACAAAACACAGTGCAGAACTACGTGCTAGAAAGGAACAATAATTTCGTCCTGTCTGTCTCTTCGAACAAAGACGGAGGGAAGAATCTTGAATTAGTTTTGGATAAAGAGCTAGACCGTGAGCAACAGCAGCAGATGAATCTAATTTTAACTGCAATTGATGGTGGCATTCCACCGAAATCCGGCAGTGTGCAGATACACGTCACTGTACTGGATGCTAATGACAATGCTCCGGTTTTTACCGAGGAGGTTTACAGAGCTTCTCTGCCTGAGAACTCACCAGTTGGCACATTAGTGTTGAAAGTCCGTGCAACTGATTTAGACGAAGGAGTAAATGGAGAAGTGACATACGAGTTTAGCCGAGCGTCTTCGTTGGCAAGAGACGCGTTTACGTTGAATTCTAACACTGGTGAAATTACAGTTAGTGGATCAATAGACTTTGAAAAGGAGTCTGTTTATGAGATGCGAATTGAAGGGAAAGATGGATTTGGCCTGTCCACGGGCACAAAAGTCATTATTGAGCTAACAGATGTTAATGATAACACACCAGAAATATTTATGGAATCACTTAATAGCCATATTCCCGAGAATGCGCCACCCGGCACAGAAATTGGCATCATTAATGTTCAGGATAGAGATTCTGGGAGTAATGGAGAAGTACACTGCATTATAGGGTCAAATGTGCCATTTAAACTTGTTCCATCTATTAAGAAATATTATTCCCTTGTGACCACTAGTGGACTCGATCGTGAGATGCAATCTGAATACAACATGACTATTACCGCTACTGACGGAGGTACTCCATCGCTATCATCATCTAAAACCATTCATTTAATTGTAGCTGATGTCAACGACAATCCTCCTGTCTTTCAGCAGCAATCATATATTGCGCATATTACAGAGAATAACAAACCAGGCTCTTCTATATGCTCCGTTTCTGCAACAGACCCAGACTGGAGACAGAATGGCACGGTAAATTACGCACTGCATCCTGGTGATGTAGACGGCATTCCAGTGTCATCTCTGTTATCTATTAATGGAGATACAGGTGTCATTCTAGCAGTTAGATCATTTGATTACGAGAAGATGAAAAGTTTCAAGATTCATGTCATTGCCCGTGATAATGGTTCTCCTCCGCTCAATAGCAATGTTACTGTAAGCGTCTTGGTCGCAGATGAGAACGACAATGTGCCCCAAATACTATATCCAGCTCCAGAGGGAAATTCTCTCATGACGGAGATGGTGCCCAGGGCTGTGCAGGGTAACTCTCTGGTCTCCAAGGTGATTGCCGTGGACGCTGATTCAGGGCAGAATGCGTGGCTTTCTTATCACATTGTTAAATCTACCGATCCAGGACTTTTCATCATCGGCGCGCACAGTGGAGAGATCAGGACACAGAGGGACATTTCTGAAACCGACGGTATGAAACAGAACTTAATCGTCTCTGTGAAAGATAATGGCCAGCCCCCTCTGTCAGCAACATGCACTGTGTATTTACTCATTTCGGATAATTTATCAGAAATCCCTGAGCTGAAAGACGCTCCTCAAGATACTGGATCTAAGTTAACCACCTATTTGATTATTGCACTGGTGTCTGTTTCTACTTTTTTCTTGACATTCATTATCATCATATTGGCTGTGAAGTTTTGCCAGAGGAGAAAGCCAAGACTTTTGTTTGATGGTGCGGTCGCTATTCCGAGCGCTTATCTCCCTCCAAATTACGCAGACGTGGATGGCACTGGAACACTTCGCAGCGTCCGTAGCGCTTACAATTATGACGCCTATTTGACAACAGGGTCGCGTACCAGTGACTTTAAATTTGTGAGATCTTACAATGATGGGACTCTACCGGCTGATATGACACTCCGAAAGACATCATCTCTAGACCCGTTCGGACCATGTGATGAAACAGATTCCTCTCAGGTAAAACAATAATATTCCTCGCTTGTGTCCATTACGCTTGACGTGAGTCAAAAGTCGAACCTTCTCCCACCGAAGAAACATCATTATTATGTGTACCAATGAAGAGAGTGTGCTTCATTTGCTTCAGTATGCATGAATTGAGTATATGGTTCTTCCTTTTTTTCACTACTCATGATATCATTTACAATACTTATTCTTTTTGCTATCCAAAGGAGATATCTCATGGAGTCCTTATTGGTCGACATGTAACGTTTCCATTATCAGATTTTTGTTGTTGTTGTTGTTTTGTTTGTTTCTTTGTTTTTTGAATTACAGAAAATATACTTCCTTAATTACAAGTTCGGTATATAGTTAGGTCCTTGAGGTCAATACTTTTAAAATAGTACGTATATGTTTACATATGTGTGCTCAGCGTTCTCTGGTTTGAGCAGGTTTTTTTTCCTCCATGGGTTGCAATGATATGCAGCCAAGACAGGTTTGGGCCTCAGAAGATTGTAAAGGTTTTCTCTGGGGGATGATTTTATGTTGAACATATATACATTGCTACTAATGTGACCATAGGTGTCTTTGTAAGTTATGAGACTAACAATTTGGTTTGGATCTGTCGGCGTTGCAGTGTATTTGAAATACTGAGAGTGTCGCTGTTGACCATGTGAGTTAAAGGTAAATTCAAATTATGCTTTTCTCCTCCTTGTCATGGCACGGACGCCTATCAGTAAAAACGGTGAACCGATGATGTGAATTAGCCTATATCGTAGCGGTTGTTTCATCTCTGACTACAGGATTACATTTTATGTGGATTTATTTGCATTCTTTTTTTATTGAATAATTACATTACTGGACATCGCAAAAGATGATGCTAAACAAAGGATTACAGACGTGTTGCCTCGTGCTTTGCCTTCTGCTGTTTGCCATGATGCATGGTGTAAAAGGAGACGTGAGTTACTCTGTGCTTGAAGAGATGAAACGAGGATATGTTATAGGGAATATTGGAAAGGATCTCGGGCTCAATATTAAAGAAATATCTGCAAGGAAGGCTCGAATTGACACCGAAGGTAATCGCAAACGTTTCTGCAGTCTTAATGTAGCTACGGGAGACCTAACTGTCGCTGAAATGATAGACAGAGAAACCCTTTGTAGGGAAAAAATCTCGTGCGTTTTGAAATTTGAGCTAGTACTTGAAAACCCACTGGAGCTTCATAAAATTACACTGCATGTTCTGGACTCTAATGATAATTCACCGGTCTTCCCGAGACATTTGGTTAAACTGGAAATACGCGAATCTGCAGATAAAGGAGCGCGTTTTCGCATGATTGAAGCACATGATGCGGATATAGGACAAAACGCAGTGCAGAAATATATGCTGGAGAGGAACGATAATTTCGCATTGGCCGTCACTTCAAATAGCGATGGGGGGAAGACTATTGAGTTAGTTTTGGAAAAAGAGCTAGATCGTGAGCAGCAGCAGGAACTAACTTTAATTCTTACTGCCATTGATGGTGGTATCCCACCGAAATCAGGCAGTGTGCAGATACACGTCACTGTGCTGGATGCAAATGACAATGCTCCTGTTTTTACCGAGGTGGTTTATCGAGCTACTCTGCCTGAGAACTCGCCAGTAGGTACATTAGTTTTGAAAGTCAGTGCGACTGATTTAGATGAAGGAATAAATGGAGAAGTCACATATGAGTTTAGCCGTGTGTCTTCTTTGGCTAAAGATGCTTTTACACTAGATTCTAAAACAGGTGAAATTACTGTCAGTGGGCCAGTAGACTTCGAAGAAGAATCTGTTTACGAGATGCGAGTGGTGGGGAAAGATGGATTTGGTCTATCCACAGTCACAAAAGTTATTATTGAACTGACAGACGTAAATGACAACACACCAGAAATATTTCTGAAATCCCTTAATAGCCACATTCCCGAGAACTCCCCACCCGGTACAGAAATAGGAATGATTAATGTGCAAGACAGAGATTCAGAGGGTAATGGGGAGGTTCGCTGCGTAATTGGATCAAACGTACCTTTTAAACTTGTCCCCTCTATAAAAAAATACTATACCCTTATGACCACAAGCGAACTTGACCGTGAGATCCAGTCTGACTATAACATCACCATCACTGCTACTGATGAAGGTACTCCGTCACTTTCATCTACTAAAATAGTTAATTTAATAGTGTCTGATGTCAATGACAATCCTCCTGTTTTCCAGCAGCATTCATATGTTGCACATATTATTGAAAATAACAAACCAGGTTTTACTATATGCTCCGTTTCTGCGACAGATCCAGATTGGAGACAAAATGGCACAGTAAATTATGCATTGCATTCTGGCGATGTAGATGGCATTCCAGTATCATCTCTGCTATCTATAAATGGAGATACAGGTGCTATTCTCGCAGTTAGATCATTTGATTACGAAAAGTTGAAAAGTTTTACGGTCTATGTCATTGCCCGTGATAATGGGTCTCCTCCACTCAGTAGCAATGTTACTGTAAGCGTCTTGGTAGCAGATGAGAATGATAATTTGCCCCAAATATTATATCCAGCTCCAGAGGGAAATTCTCTCATGACTGAGATGGTGCCCAGGACAGTGCAGGGTAACTCTCTGGTCTCCAAGGTTATTGCCGTCGATGCAGATTCAGGGCAGAATGCGTGGCTTTCTTATCAGATTGTTAAATCTACCGATCCAGGACTTTTCACCATCGGCGCACACAGTGGAGAAATTAGGACACAGCGAGACATTTCTGAAACCGACGGCATGAAACAGAACCTAATAGTCTCAGTTAAAGATAATGGTCAGCCCCCTCTGTCAGCTACATGCACTGTGTATTTATTAATTTCCAATAATTTATCAGAAATTCCTGAGCTGAAAGATTCTTCTCAAGATACTGGATCTAAACTAACCACTTATTTGATCATTGCGCTGGTGTCTGTTTCTACATTTTTCCTGACATTTATTATCATCATTCTGGCAGTGAAGTTTTGCCAGTGGAGAAAGCCGAGACTTTTATTTGATGGCGCGGTCGCCATTCCGAGCGCATATCTTCCTCCGAATTATGCAGACGTGGATGGTACTGGAACCCTGCGCAGTGTCCGTAGTGCCTATAACTATGACGCCTATTTGACCACAGGATCGCGCACCAGTGACTTTAAATTTGTAAGATCTTACAACGATGGCACTCTTCCTGCTGATATGACACTACAAAAGATGTCCTCCCAAGATCCGTTTGGACCATATGAGGAAACTGACTCATTGCAGGTAAAATAAATGAGAACATTTACATTTTCCTTTTATACGTGATAACTTACTGTATCCTACGTCTTAGTCTGTCAGAATCCAGGGACAGTAGGATTGTCACTGTATGTACCCTACATTGTCTCTTTTTATTAGATAGGCCAGAAGGTTCCGTGCAGGTACTATGCCTAAAGGCGATGGTGGATGATGGTAAACCGTCCCTTTCCGCAACATACGTTGTATACTTCATTTTATCAGATAACGTGAGGCAAATGATGCATCTCGTGATGATAGCAGCTCAAAACTAACTTGATTCTGGGTCTGTTTTTTGTGTCTACTTTATTCATACACTTCCTGATATGCACATTATTTGTTAAGTTTTGTCGCCGAAGAAAACCAAGACTTTTATTTGACTTGGCTGTTGCCATACCAAGTGCCTATCTACCTCCAAACTACACCGATGTTGATAGGATAGGAACTCTTCGTAGTTGTTCCAATTATGATACCTTTATGACAACGGGATTACGCACAAGCGACTTCAATTTTGTTAGCTCATACAGTGCTGCAACACTGCCTGCTGATCGCACAATGAAAAAATCTCCATCTGCAAATGACCTTACAAGGATACAAGGAAGTTTATTGTCACATGCATATGGTTACTACTGTAAGTGTACAGTAAGTGAACATAACGAGTTTTTTTCAGTTTCATTTGCTAGGTTTTAAATGGTGACGAAAGGATCACTGATTCCAATTAGTGGCTTGCACCACTCACCAACTGTCCCGTGACCTGTCCTGCAACACTCATCAACAGTCTTGTGCCACCTGCCAACTGTCCTGTAAACTGTCCTGCGCCACTGGCCTACTGTTCCGTGCATTGTCCTGCACCACTCATACTGTCTTGGGACACTTGCCTACTCTCCCATAGCACTCACCCACTGT
>JAVQKI010049236.1:0-10956 GCA_036025975.1 Nematalosa erebi
CTACTTTTGTTTTCATCATTCACTTTTTTTTTCGCTCTGTTTTTTTTTTCCAGTCACGACCAGCGCTTCTCCCTATGAGAAACTGCTGCAACAATATCATCTCCCACTTGTCCTCCAGCTAACGGCACTATGGCAAACCCACTCCGGTAAGCCAGGCGAGGTGTTGGAGTGCATGAGGGTTTTCACCGCTCATGTTCAACGCTCTGGCTCCGAATGGTATCTGACGTGTTTAGTTTTAGCAGTTAGTCAAAGGTCGTAGAGCGGGAAGATGAGTGTTGTGCAAATGTTAACAAAATTCTTAACTGCATACACACAGTAAACATTGCATATATAGTACATGTCCGAAAAAACATCAGTGTCACTAAGCGTTTAGGTGATTATACACTATAGCTATCAAAAATGACAGTTCTATGGGTTGTCTACTGATTAGTCAAAATTTGATGTCTTCATACCTTGAGACAGTTTCTAGTGCAATGCCAAATTGACAAGTTACAATTCCAACCATTTGGAGTTGTAATGATTGCAGCAGCTATCAAAAACTTAATAGAATGCAATCAAAGCTTCAAAGAGGGTAGGAAGATATACATTATACTCAAGTTAGTCAACGTGGCCTTTTTTAGTTGGGTCAGAGTTTCAGCCCTGGAGCTGGGGTGGGGGAGGGCTAAGGGGTGATTCAGGCCCGCTCCCCACCACTTACATGGGACGGGATGTAGATATCATACGGGTTCCCAGAGTCCACATCAATCACATGGAACCCCACGCTGGAACCATAGATAACCTTTAACCTTTGACCTTCCTCCACGGTCAGGTCCACCAACTGAGGCCTGTGCTGTAGATCTGTGAAAGACTTTAGGATGGAGACAGACAAACGTTAAATCTGAAAGCCAAGAGCATTTTTGCCCTGTCTAAACCCACACAACATTTGATCTTAAATTGAGCTCATTCATTAAGATCTGATCATTGTCTCATAGTGTAATGTCTTAATTCAAACTCCTAAGAAACTCCATTGTCCACACCAAAGCACAATTTAAGTTCAACTTAAGATCTTAAAATACTCCTTTACTAGGAGGATAAACAGATCAGAACTCAGTAAGATCTTATTTATTTCAGTTAGGTGGTTGCAAGAAATATTTTTCCCTCTAGGTTAACATACCTTACTGTAAAAACTAGGAGTTTCAGATAAATTACCCAAAGTCTATAAAACTTTCTTACTTACTTGAGTTAAATTCAAACAATTCAATAAATGCATCACAGTAACAACTACAGGACAGCAGCTGCATGTGACAGTAGCTTTGAGTCTCACCTTGAAAGCCATGAATTTGTGGTATGGCTTTGGAGCCCAGGCATATATCTCCACAGCGTTCTTCAAGGCGATCACCAAGAACTTGATCCTTTCATATTTCACTGACAAAGACAGAAAATACAGTTGAATAAAGTCACTTTGTAAAGGAATCAGTCCAGATGGGCTAACACATTAAAAGACGAGCCAGTAAACCTAACATACCGACTTTGTAGTGGACACAACCCTCCAGATCTCCCACAGTGATCCAGCCCTGTTTCTTCTCCACCTCTGGGTCATTGTGAAGTATCCTGTTCCTTAGCCAGGACAGGTAGTACACCCTCAGTTTGTTCTTCTTGCCTACACACACAGACATGTAGCAAAATGAACATAAACACACCACATTTTATCAAGAGGCTGGACAGAACTAAAACAGCCCACAGAGAAAAGCCATCCTGTCAGAGGTCTTTAGGTTAGATATACTGTATCTCAGTGTAGGCGTCATTCCACTCACCTGATATGGTGACCAGGACATTAAGGCCCTCGAGAACATCCATCTGCTGGAAACGTCGGCGATTGATGAGGTTGTATACCTTTCCCTGGCCACTGCGGTCCAGCAACATCAGGCCATTCTCTGTGCCTACCAGCAGGTTCACCCCTAACAAACAACACATACCAAGATCAGTCCTAAGCAATATGCTCTTGCGTAGTGTTTTCTCCTGGAGGGAGAGACGGGTATATGTTCTACATTTAGCAAGGAAACTACAACCCAACTACAACCTCAATGTAATTCAACACCAACAATCTAATTCTAAATAATTAGACACACATGCAAGTTCACTGTAGGCTGTGGATTTCAAAACGGTGAATACTAAGGGTCAAGTCAAGTGTCTCACCCCACAGTGCCGCACAGAGGATCTCAGAGTTGAAACGCTTTTTGTATTTGCGGATTTCTGGGGTGTCGCTGTGGGGCCGAATGTTGGTGGGGTTGACGTTCACCACAGAGATCTTGCGGGCCTCGTTGAGCCGAGCTTGTTCTTGCTCCTCTTGCTGACGTATCAGCTCATCCGCAAACATGGCTGAGGGCAAGCAACAAAGCAACCACTAAGACATGGTGCCAATATAGACAAAACTAGTATTTCAGGATTATTGGAAGGTCTTTTGCAGCTTTTGGCTAAACATTCGGCTAGGAGTCTAGACAAAGTTGACCAGCTGTACAAAGAGTTAAGAGGAATGCTTGACAACCTAAAAAAACTGATTATATCCATCTCTAACTCAACATTTCCTAAACATAACAAGTGAAGGTTGTGCATGAATATTATCTGATACAAAGTCCAAACAGTCCGAAGTTTGAAGCAAGACAAATGAGCTCATATTTCTTAAGGGTTTCAGGTTCTCATTAGAACAGCATGGATGGCCGCGCACCGGCTCATCCAGAGCAACAGTAGATTCTGGAATGTTAAAAATGTCCTGTCACCTGCGGCTGAGTTCTCATCATTGTCGTCAGTGGGGGACGTCTGGTACACCCGCGGGTCAACAAACGGAGTGAAGGAGGCCTTGGAGCCGCTGCCCATCCCATACTAGCAACATGACAAATAAGAGTCAACACCACTAAGAACAGCGACAAGGTCCTCATGACACCTCTGATTAATCCAGTGGAATTTGACAGTGAATATTATATCGTTATCTACTAAAAGTCTGCCTGTAGGAGGATTTACCAGAGCACAAGGTTAGCCAGGTTAGAAGGTACGTTTTATAAGTGAAGAAATCAACCAAGTTGTTATTTCATGCGAGGTGAAGAGGAAGAAAAACAAATGAAAAAATTAGTGGAAGACATAAAAAGGTAAGTAAAAGGTAAGCAACCCCCCCCTCCCCCAAAGACATCTAAACGTGGAAACATGGGTGGAGAGGGAGAAGAGAGGAGGGTGTGAGAGGGAAAGAGACAACTGGAGGAATCGTACACCAGGGATAAGAGCAGGGAGCTGTTGAACCATTAAGAGGACGTGACTGGAATGGTAGTGACTGGAGAAGGGTTAGGGTTAGTGGTCGTGTTAGGGTTAGAGGTCGAGGGTCAAAGTGGACAGAGGTGGCTCCCACAGGTTGACCCCCTCATTCATCACCTACTTCGGCCACCGAGTCCAGGTCCTGCGCATGCAGACTGGGGCGCCTCCCCGGACCCTCGCCTGGCGTGGCCAAGGGGGAGTGACTTTGCTGCACTAGATCGGGCAGATTGGCGTTACCGGGGAAACCGTTGCTCTCGGCGTGACCCGAGCGCTTTCTGTCCCCAAACGTCTGCAGAGAGGAACAGAGAAGAGAAGGGGCTACTCTACTGCTGGCGTGAAGGGAGGGGAGGGGAGCGGGGGTTGGCTTGTGGGGCGGCTCATCCTGCGTGGCACAGCAATCCCCCCCCTCTCAACAAATGCCCACTCCACCCCAACCCACCCACCTGCCCACCTTCTGCTCAGCCATGCACTGCTGCTCAATGGCCCATGCGCCACCATGTGGGGAAAGCAGGGAAATGCAGCCAGGGGTACGTCCTGTCTCCCTGGTTTACGCAACCAGTGAGATTCACCAACCGACCAACCAAAAGTGGGCATTAAGAACAGGCACAAGTGAACCCAAAGCCAAACATAGTGAGAGACAGAGAGAGAGGGCATGAGAATAACTATAGGAAAACAAAACAAGACAAAATAAGTCACGACACAAATAAAACATGGACAAATTTGACAAACTGAAGGATAGACAGACTGAAATAAAAAACCATGATGGCACAAAGGATTATGACACACACAGGGGTTATGAGGCCTGTGTAAGCCCATGGAAGGAGAGCCTGTGGAGGGAAGCCTGGGTAATGGAGTCCAGTGGCAGATGGTAAACCGAGCATGCTGCTCTTACCTCTCTCATCATCAGCGTGCTGTCCTTGGAGTTGTTGCCGTAAGTGTCATTGGCATGGGAGTCCTCCTGGTTGCTCACACCACCAAAGGGGTCATTAGGACCCTGGCCAGCTGAAGGCCTATTGGAAGGAGGCACAAACATTCAAAACTGTCTACCACAGAAAATGGCTGTATGCTAGCCAACTTTAATGACCTGAGGCTCTGGAAAAGCCACAATCTCGCAAAACGTTTGATACAAAATTGTGTCAAACTGCATGTTGGGTGATGTGGGAACTCTCTCTTTCTCTCTCTCTCTCTCTCTCTCTCTCTCTCTCACACACACACACACTCACTCACACACACACACACACACACACAAGTGTGCAAGCCAAAGCTGGACATGTCACTACAGAAACTCACATAATCCTTGGGATGTCGCTGACGGGCACAGTGCCGTCATGGGCTCCGCCCTCGCCATCTTCCTCCTCCTCGCTACTCGACTCCTCACTGGAGGATGAGTAGTCCGTCACTTTGACGGGCGGGCGGTGGGTATCCTCATTGGTGCGCAGCTCACGCAGCTCTTTGGCCAGAGCAGTCAGATCCTGTGAGGCGACAAAACAAAGAAAAAGGGAGTGTTCAAAAATGAACTAGTCTAAAATTTGAAAACATTAAAAACCAAGATCGGTCACTGAAGAGCCAAGTTATGCTGGGGTTGCCGTCTTAAACGAGGTGAAACACAAAACCAATTCAGTGAAATAATACAAAACATCCTCAGGCAAAGTAACCAAATTACAACATGAGTAAAAAAAAAACAAAACAACAGAAACCATCCTGTGCCACCAGGTTTACAAGGTAGTGCACAACAGAGGCATCATCTTAACCCACATCAAAATCAAACAAGGCCTCAGAGAGTAGGAGCAACCCAGAGGGGCAGAAACAAAATTGAGATTCCACATCAGGGGGAAGAGAGCAGCCATCATTCCCAAGAATGATGCATGGCGGCAACTACAGAAAACAAAACAAAACAAAACAAAACAAACAAACGTGCATTTCCACAACAGAACCGAGAGAGGCTACTGCATTAGTGCAACAGAAGAGTGTGTTAGCTGTGGGCCTAGCTCTTGGGGGCTGGGTTGGTGGGGGGGTGAGGAGGGGGGGCTGGGCTGGGCTGTGATAAACATGCAGGAGACATTAGTGGAGAGCAAGAGCCCCACTGGCTGATGCCCGGCTTACCAGTTCCTCCTGCGGTCAGGGCAGCCGGACAGAGAGAGAGGGCCAGTGAGCAAATGTGCCAACAGACACGCTTTCCAGACATCTAGACTGGGCCTCTTACAAGCCCACGGCTACCCACTCACTTAGCAAGCTAAAAAGCACTCAAGCTTAAGTAGAGAGAAGAGTGCTCTTGTTTCAATCCAGGACAGAAATGAGGGGTGAGATGGAACAGGGTGAACTTGCGTATATGTGTGTTTATGTGTGTGTCTGTGTGTGTGTGTGTGTGTGTGTGTGAGAGTGTATTATTTTCATCTGTGCAAATTAAAAGCAGGGAATAGCCAAGATGTTTAATTCAGAAGCGGTGCCCATAAATCTTACCGAACTACAGTACATAAACCCACCGCACCCAACACCCCCCGCCTCCGCTGTTTTTTCTTTTTCCAGATTAATAAACTGTCACCATGGTAACAGAGCAAGACCCCGAGCAGCCCCATCCAAATTGAGGCAGCGGGGAAGGTTAATGACAGGTGCCCGTTTCAAATGAGCATGCCGGGCAGGGCTCCAAACTAATTCAGGTGACTGACACCGTGGCACTCCAACACTATCCTGCTGCAGAAGGTTTCCACAGCCATTTGCACGTGTGCAGGGCCCGGAGCAGAGGCACCGAAGAGAATGAGAAATGAGAGAGAGAAAGAGAGAGAGAGAGAGAGAGAGAGAGAGAGAGAGAGAGATGAGTGTGAGCAAGCGAGCAAATGCTACGAGCAATGGAATGAGTGAGCGAGTGAGAGAAACAGAATGAAAGTCTGATTGCATGAGGTCTGTCCAGGAGAGAGACAGAGTGCATTTGACAGTTGAAAGAATGAACAAGTGATTTAATATGGATAGAAACACGAAAGAGATTGGCAGAATCCTTGAGAGACCAAGTAAGAGAGAGAGCCAGTAAAGAGAGAGATATAGAGAGAGAGAGAGAGTAAAGGGAAGAGAAAGGGAGAGAGATGAAGAGAGTGTCACTGACCTCATCTACAGCTCTCTTATAGCTCTGGTGGAAAAGAGTGGAAAGGGACGTTGAAAGAGAGGGAAGACAAGGAAAAAGTAGAAGGAGGAGAAGGAAGAGAAGGAGCAGAGGGAGAAACGAGAGAGAAGAGTGGATTAGAGCGAATGTAAGGTGATAGATGGTTAGCTCTGCGCCAGGGGGACAGAGTACAATTCTCAGCGTACAAAAAGGCAAAGGCACTCCTAGCAAAACCCAGCCATGACCTAGTTTTTTTTTCGGGGGGATGTGTATTAGGTGGACCTGAGAAGGAGCTGGAGGGTTGCTGGAGAGGCTGGGGCTATGGCACAAGAGAACAACAGCCCAAGTGGAGACTTCAGATACAAAGGCATATCACTTGTGAAAGGGTGTTTGAATTATATGTTCCCAGCTGCCAAGAAAGGGAGTGGTAACCTCTGGGGCTGTGTGAAAAGCTGAATTAGGGGATATGGTTGTTCTGGATAAGGGGCTGGGTGTTGGTGGTTTTCAAAGAGGGGGAAAGAGTATCGGCGTTGGCCTGATAAAGGGGAACTCACCGCGGGCCGGCTGGGCCGGGTCACCTCTCTCCCCTCCTCCTGGGCTTTGGGCTTGCCCTCCTGAGAGACAGCCGGGGATCCCTCAGGCTTAGAGGACCCTGGGTGATAGAGAGAGAGAGAGAGAGAGAGAGAGAGAGAGAGAGAGAGAGAGTGAGAGAGTGAGAGAGAGAGAGAGAGAGAGAGAGAGAGAGAGAGAGAGGTCAGACCACACTGAGACACCACAGACCATCAACAAACAAGCAGAGGCAAAAGAACTCTGACCAAAACACAGCAGGGAGGGATGGAGTGTGACACACTCACTCTATGTGATTGCGGCCCAACAGAGCAACTGAAACTGAAAGTGAGATCATCTGACTGTGAACTGAAGACAGTGTGAAAATCATATCAAGATAAGAGATACAGAAAGAGAAAAACAGAAACGGATGGTGTGAAAGGGTGTCCAGCATATGAGTATATAGAAATGTCTTACAATGTCTACAGTGTGCTGTTGTATATAGTAATTACCTAAAATGGCATATATTCATTTAGAAAAAGAAAAAAAAGAGTGTGTGTAAATATGTAGAGTATGTGTAATGCTACAAATGTACTTACTATTGATATCTAAATTAGATGTACACTTTTTTTGTTTTGCTTGTGTATTGAATGACTTCATTCATGCCAAGAACAGAAAAAGCAGAAAAATGTTGCGAGTATAGTGTGCATTAATGTGATAATTATTTATACTAATCAGTCTGTTCAAGTGTATTTGAATAGAGAGGTTGTCACAGGGGAGAACAGGGCTGTGTGTGAATGTGTGTGTGAGTGTGTGTGGGGAGGGCGTTTGTCTCGATGGGACACCCACCTCCCCCACGCTTCCTCTCGCTGGAGCCCCCCTGAGAGCTGGGGGTGCTGGAGCTGGACGAACTCCCGCTGCTGGTCCTCTGGAGAGCTGACTCCATGGAAACGTCCGTTCTCCGCAGGTCTGGGTTACTGTGGCAACATACATCCAGAGACAATCGCTGATGAGGGGGATGGAGGGCTTGGAAAAACAGTAAACAATGACTCACCTGCATGAGGAAGTCAGTCTTTGCTGATGCTCACACAGACACATTTATAAGTGCACACTCACACACACACACATACACACACACTCAAACAGCCAAGAATACACACTATGCTTAAATTGAGACAGGGAACAGGGAGGGTTGCAAACCTGGCCCGGATAAGATGCGACCCAGTCCGTGGTCCCAGGCCGCCGGGTCCATTCCCGGGAGAGGTCTTCCTGACCAGCGCTGGGGATATCGAGGTGGTCCTTTGTGGCACCTTCCAATGAGGAGGACCAGCTTGATCATACTCCAATCAAAAACGCAAATAACAAAATACAAAAAAAAATTTGCCATTCCCCAAAACAAAACACAGGTACTGCTACATGTTATATAATGTGTCCCATGCAGTTGCTTTACTCTGTTGGGATTCATTAATATATAAAGTATTTTATTTATCCAAGCTAGCCTCTATGGATGAAAACTTTATGTCTGTAGTTACACAAAGTAGCTTTATGTCAATTTAACTTCAATCCGTCAGTGTCTTTAATGGAAAGATAACATACACTTTTCAGTCTTAAAAGCGAAATTTAAATGACTGATAGACTGATAAACTACTCAAATATAATGGAATGAAAGTAAATAAATACAAATAAATATTACAGTATAGCACATTTACGACGCCCCTTAATGTAATCTTTCGAACTGTCGCTGTTCTCACCTTGGGGGGGAGGTCTTCATCCTGCCTCAGCCAGGAGCGGTCGAACTTGTCATCGCGGCTGGCAACGCGTGGCGGAGGCGGCGGCGTCTCGGAGGTGGGGTCAGAGTTCTGGCGGGGCATGGGCGGGCGGTGGGGGGACAGGCTCTCCTGGAAGGCGGAGACGCCCTGGGAAGACTGGTCATGCAGAGACTGGGATCCTGTCATGGAGGAGCCGTGCGACTTCACTGAGACAAGGTGGGCCATCTAGGGTTGGAGTGGGTGACAAGAGACAGAAATCAGATTGGAAAAATCGATATCTTATTACTACTGGATAATGGATGGGACTGGATTGCTACTGTTAACTTAGAATACAAGAATATCTCACAAATGTGCGATTGCAGCCATGTGTTTAAATAGCTTTTGCTGAAATGTGCAAAATCCAGTACACTGGAATGATTGAAAGTATCTTTTTCATTTACAGAGGTTAGATCCTGCATTGCCTTCGCTTGGCTCTGCCATCTGACCCCCCCCACCCCACCCCACCCCCCACACACACACAAAATCTGTGTGGCAGGTGCTCACCTGCGGCTCGATGGAGCGGTGCATGGGGGGCGTGCGCGCCTGCTGGATGCCCCCGCTGCTGAAGGATTCGGAGCGAGGGGGCAGGGACGGGTCAGAGATGCGGTTGGCCACCTTGTGCTGCAGGGCCGGTGAGCTCTGGCGGTTCAGCTTAGAGCGTTCCTCCACCTACGGCCAGGTAGATAGAGTCCAGTTTCACAACAGGAAGAGCCTCTCACTACATTCACCAGGAAAGTTAAAGTAACACCTTGCAGCTGTTATGCCTTAAAATACTAGCTTCAAAAACATTCTGACACTACAGATTGTCTTATCAAAAGAAGAAATGTCTGGAATTGCTGTCCTTGATATTGCATTAAGTAACACTGTGTAGGGATACGGTCATAATTCATAATTATTTTCATATCTTTCTCAGACTGGGTAGGATCAAATGTTCATATCTTCATGCTAAATGATGTTAAATATTGATACAGCATAGCATAAATAACAATTCTTACTTGATACAAGTAGGGCACTCTGATTTTTGGCATTTAGAACTAGAAATGTTTATACTGTGATGCGCTAAGGTGTGAAGCTCATAGCCAACACAACCTGTGTCAAATGACATTGAGTGATCGGTGGTCAAAAGGGGAAAATTCATACTTTGCCCTTGAAACCAACCAGGCAGTTGCCTTCCGTCTACCTTACTTTGTATGATAATAGTAGAGATGGATATTTAAATCCTGAATTCCCATTATGAATTCAGCAGAGGCACAAGCTTTTCAAATAAATACCACATTTAAATGAGGGAAGCAGATAAGGACTGTCTGAGAGAGAGGGGGGAAATAGGATTCTTTGTGACTGACTGACAGTGGCCACCTTATCTATTAGGATGTGTAATGAATTCACTTCTAGAACTTAAATAAAAAAACGCAGATTGTCTGCATACACTGATATGCTT
The DNA here is from genome assembly GCA_036025975.1 of Nematalosa erebi. Classification (NCBI taxonomy): domain Eukaryota; kingdom Metazoa; phylum Chordata; class Actinopteri; order Clupeiformes; family Clupeidae; genus Nematalosa; species Nematalosa erebi. The sequence goes on from JAVQKI010049236.1 coordinate 10,169, forward strand.
GACTTGTTTCGAGGGACATCTTAATTCATATTCCTAACTTCTGAGTCAAGCCAATTTGATCAAAATGTGTCTGCCCCACATTAAATGGTTCAGGATGTCCTCATTCTGGGATATTTTCAGATCAGAGGCGGATTAGTGTCTGATCTATAAAAAAAGTAAAATCGAGCTGTCGCCAGTTCTACATGGAACATCCAGTTAGGCTACTTTACACTGAGATGTGGCAGCATAACTTAAATACAGCACAAGTCGACCAGGTAAACCCTAAATAAAATATAAAAACGCAAGATAACCTTTGATACCTCATTGTATTGCAGGGTAGAACACACAATAGTGCAAATGCATACAGATTGAGAATTTACTGTTTCAGCACATAGGCTTCACCCAGAAAGAAATTCAAACAGGAACCATTCCCAAACACATCCAGGCCATGCAGAGGAAACCACCATGATGACAAACCACTCAACCAAGAAGACCCATCAACAGTGTTAATCCCTTCAACAGTGTTAAAGCCATTAGGTACACCAGTAACGAAATCACCACTATAGCCCACATTAGGACGCAACATGCTAAACAAAGAGGTTTGTTATGACTGACTCCACTGAAATGGAGGTGAATCTGGGTGCCGTGTGTTGTTACATCCCGACTGAGTCTGGCTCAATCAACTATATCACATTTTAAAACATAAAGTAGCTAACTAAATTACACACACACACACACACACACACACACACACACACACACACACACACACACACAACACATCCATTCCTTAAAAAAATAGCTTGCTC
>JAVQKI010049310.1:0-12702 GCA_036025975.1 Nematalosa erebi
TTGATTAGCCGATAATAATAAGGACATAACAAAATACCACAACGTATTAGAAATATCCACTTTCACTTTTTTTATAGACGCTCTTAATTAGATTTATTTTGGTTTGCTTTCATTAATACTGAAACTGGACCTGTAGTTTTTATTTTTTTTTCCTATTTCTGTTGTTTGTTGCAGTAGCTTGTTTGGCCATGAGGTCTTGTGTATTGCCTTGACTCGCAGTGCCTTAGATTTGCAGATCTATGCTGTGAGCCCAGTCCCTGAAGGTCAGGATGTCCTGCAGAGGGACGGGGTGCCCAACAACATCAAGAGCTTCTACAAGGTCAACCATATCTGGAAGTTTCGCTATGATCGGCCTTTCCACAAAGGGACCAAGGACAAGGAGAATGAGTTTAAGGTTCATTCAACATCCCCTTTAATGTCAGCACATCACAGCTATTGTATGTGTATGAGATGTTTGGGGACAGCTGACCCTTTCTGCCCATAGGAGAATTCTAGATGTTCTGTTCTTGACCTACAATATCCCAGCCAAGCCCTGGAATGGTGTCCAATTGTACTGCTCAAGTGTTTCCATCTTAAAAGGGCTAGAAAAATAAAAGACAGAAAATAAAGCAAGCACTTGAAGGTTTTGTCTTGGTCACATCGCCTCACAAACATTTTGGGCTGACAGCCTTCATCAGTGTGAAATACAGGAATTTCCGATTTTGAAACTGTCTGAGTGCTTGCTTTATTCTTCTTTCATTCTGTAATTTTCAGAAAGTTGAAGCACTCAGTTGAAGAAACAAAGGGTGTTTTTTGTTTTTTCCTGTTTTTTTCATCTTAAAAAGGTCAGTATTGTCTATCATCGGTCATTAGCCCTTCTCTTTGTGTGTAGAGCCTGTGGGTGGAGCGGACCACACTGACACTGGCCCAGAGCCTGCCTGGGATCTCACGCTGGTTTGAGGTGGAGAAGAGGGATCTGGTAAATAGAGCCATGTGTTAAGAGATTGCATTGACATACGTGTATTAACATTGCAGATCTACAGTAGTAGTTCACACACAGCACATAGTTGTGTTGTTGGAGGTCACAGAAAACAATGGACAAAACAGTTTGATGTATTTCAGTATTATAAGTGAACAAGACTAACTCTGTTACTTCAAGTGATATCTACTCACAATATCATTATGCAGTTGTTTCAAATTTGGATGTTTCCAGGATTGTGTGTTGTGACAGAACATAAGCAAGCAAACTGTGATTTCAATTTCTCAAATTTTGTAATCATTTACATTATACAAATGCATTACATTTTATTGGTCTCACTGATGCGGCAAAAAGGCTCTCTTTGCAGGGAACTGCCCAATGGCATGAAGCATCATTTCCAGAGATGCGTTCTTTTACATGTCTGTAGGTTGAGATGAGCCCGCTGGAGAATGCCACTGAAGTGATTGAGAACAAGAACCTGCAGCTCAGAACATTAATAGCCCAGTGCCAGACCCGCCAAATGCAGAACAGCAACCCCCTCACCATGTGCCTCAATGGAGTCATAGATGCTGCTGTTAACGGAGGACTCGCACGCTACCAGGAGGTACGCACTGCCACCTAGCTCACCTCAGACAGCTGATGAGGCCAGATTCACTAATAACACTGGCAAATATGAAAGGAGGTTGTGTACAGATGTATAGATTCCTCTGTTGTGTAATTACTGATAGTGAATTCACACTAATGGAAGTGTTCATTTATGATTGTTGCTTAGCAACAGCTTCATTCTGGTCTGTGATCCAGCTTGGGACTGGAGCCATATGGTTCCTTCAGTGGCAATCTTTGTAATGGAAAATTAAGCCCCGAGTAGTGTTTGTTAATATCGTTCACATGGCTTGTGGATGTGTGAAAATGTTTTTGACATGGCAACATTGTAATTTTTAGATTGTAGTTTTTAGTTGTAATAGATTGCATCTATAATCATCAAAAATGTTTAAAGTGAGATGTGGATCATCAGTTTCAGCATTATTTCAAGACTAGGGAATTCTAGGGAAACTGAGAATAACAATGACATTTGCTTTGTATGTTCTTGTGGTCTGAAAGGCATTCTTTGCAAAAGATTATATTGCAAATCATCCTCAAGATGGGGATAAGATCACTCGTCTCAGAGAGCTGATGTTTGAGCAGGTAAATATTTGTATTGGTGTCTTCATAATCTACAGTATCTGTTCCATCTGCAAATCACATTGATTTAGTTTGTTGCAGTTTGGTGATTTTGATTTGGATCTGTGATTTTGAAGTGAGAACGCCCAAAGTATTGAATCCTTTGTGAATTCATAACTAATTTAGATTTTTTCCTCTATTTCTGAGATACCTATATTGCCTATTGGAACCTAGTGGTCCCTTCTTCTTAGTACATCCTATTTATTGCTGTAAAGTCACAAGAACTCTGCTTCCACTCCAGGCTCACATTCTGGAATATGGGTTGGCCGTGCATGAGAAGTTTGTTCCACAAGATATGAGGCCACTGCACAAAAAACTGGTAGACCAGTTTCATATGATGAGGTCAAGTCTAGGACTGCAGGTAGGTCAAACTGTATACTTGCATGGAATGTGAAAGATGAGTTGAGGATTCCTTATCATCTGACAGTTGTCTCTGTGCTGCTCTGCTAACAGCCGCAGGAGTTTCCTACGCTGGTGCGTGCCAGTCCCATGCACTTTGTCAGTGGGAGCCCTCGCAGCTGCAGGACCCCTGTGCCCAGTGCAGTCAGTCCAGACGGCCCTCGGATGGTGATGAGGCGCAGGTGACTGCCATGTTTTCCTGACTTACGAAAAGACATGGTTCATGAGCTTTGTCTTTTGATGGTGGAGTTGGCGTATTATTTGTCATACTATAATCTAGTTTTAGAGATGAGCTAAGAAGAAATTATGTGCATTAACCACACATGCTTGCTGTTAATGGAAGTGTTGATCAGTCATATTACTGTACATCAGTTTTTAATTGAATTGTTGAATTGTTTTAAGTTGTGTTATTTCCGTATCACTGCAGTCATCCTGAAACTGTGTTTGTGTGTTTATGTGTCATTGTCCGGACAGTCCTCTGACCTACCCAGCAGTGAACCGCTACTCCTCGTCCTCCCTCTCGTCGCAGGCCTCCAATGAAGTGAGCAACATCACAGGGCAATCAGAGAGCTCTGATGAGGTCTTCAACATGCAGGTTAGAGCCTGTTCCCACCATCTAATACAGATAGACCCCTGCAGTAGTCTGTCTACTGTATCTGTCTATTCTTCTATCTATCTATCTATCTATCTATCTATCTATCTATCTATCTATCTATCTATCTATCTATCTATCAAGTGCTCTTGGTGCTTAGTACTCTTTAATGCTCTCTCTCAGGTCAGCACAACTGTTTGCTCCTGAATTCTGCATTTCCTTAATTTCCTTTGGGAAAAATAAAGTATATCTATCTATCTATCTATCTATCTATCTATCTATCTATCTATCTATCTATCTATCTATCTATCTATCTATCTATCTATTTATTTCTGAACATTTGCAGTCTTGATGTATTAAAGTGTTGCTCTGGTAATTTGAGTTTCTCCCTTTCCACCCAGCCGAGTCCTTCTACCTCCAGCCTCAGTTCCAACCAGTCTGGCTCCACTCATGTCAATAACTCTGCTCCATCTAGTAACAGAGGTAAGGGAAGGACTGGTGGAAATCACACAAGTTTCACTAAATATACCCCTGACAATGTGGAGTATAACCTTGACGTCACATAAATACTTACACTGAGATAAAATAATTGAAAATTGCTAAAGCTTTACAGATTTGTCAGTCCCACTGTACTGTAAAATGTGTTTAATTCACTAGCCATCTCTGGTTACTATCAATAGGGGATGTTTCTGATTTTTTTTTTTTCCAAGCCATGTCTCACCTTATTCCTTGGCTGTGACATCACAATTCTTTTTGGAGCCTCATTTGTGCTTACTGTGGACTGTAAAAACTGTTCATAAATCCTCTTGTTATATATATTTCTCTTCTTAGCTTCCCCATTACCTGCTGATAAACACAAGCACTCTCGGGATCACCTGTGCCTGTCACCCAGAGACAGGCTCTGCACTGGCTTATTTCCCAGCCCACTGGACCCCACTGCAGTAAGACTTTAAGCACAGGCTGCAAATATATAAGAGTAATCACTGTTAGACTTCACAGGTTCATCTCTCAATATGCAGTTGGCATGAAATTGACACTCTTTCCATTGAGCTGTGCACGGAAATATAAACAATGGAATTTATTGTGTGGAGAACTCTGGCAAATTCCAACCCATAGTCCTGTTGTTAGAGAGCTTCATGTACTTTCATTGGGGACACAGCTCATCCGTTTCTGGATAGGTTTTTGTTGTTGTTGTTTGTATTAAGGTACATTAAGCTCTCTTAAAAAGAGGGTTGCCAGAATTCTCCTTTAAATAAAGCACTACAAATGACATTGTTACATCAAACAAATTGAATCCCCACACATTTTCCATGTAGACAGCACCATAAATGTTATTTTATTCCTTTCTTGTTCCATGTTGTTTTATTTTCAGAGAACGATCCCACTTCAGATTGTAGATCCTACATCATCCCGTCCGGAACCAAACCTCCCAGCACTTGAGAAAGGTATTTGTCCAAAAGAGTGGAGGGTTTATAAACAAATGCAGACATGTGTTTCTTTGAAAAGTTTATTCGAGACCACATTCTTTTAACTGAGCAATTAGCTACAGTGCTCATGTTTCTTCAGTTTAATACCATAACATCCTTGAAAACACTGATTTGTGTTTGAGATGAGATGCGTATCTGTTTTTTCCTGTCATGATCCTTCCGAGGTTTTGAGTAGTACTGCTTACGAAAGGATGGTTTAGCCACTGTGAATATCAACCACTCTGCCTCTGTCAAGCAACATTTTAATCCCAACATCCTGCGTTTAGAATAGGAGTAAACTGACATGTCTTGTATCTGCACTCTCAGTGACCCTGGCAGGAGTTGCCTCAGGGTAAAAAAATAAGCTGAGTCTGACATTTCCAGTTTTGTCATTTAGAACCGCTTCCCCTGTCAAATCCACCTCTACTTCAGTCACTCATTAGCTGGCTTTCCATCCAACTTGTTAATGCGTGTTCAAGTTATGCAAATAACAAATCCTTGGTTGGAAACACCTGAAAATTGGCATCAGTCCCCTAATGTGAATATAAGTTCAATCCGCTAGAGGGGGGTGGGTTAACTCTTTATGCAAATAAGAAAAAAATGCAACTAAAGTCGACGGAAAGAGTTTGATTTGCGTATTTTCGTATTTATCGTGTTCTATCCATAGACGGCATTACGTTTTTAACCCGGTCGGAACACATCACTTGATTAGACTGATGTTCCTTTTTTATTCGTATTACACAGTTATGGAAACACAGGCAGACGTGCACTATGTTGGACTGAGTTTTTGTTAATGCGAATGTGGAATTTGAATAAGTTGGATGGAAACCCAGCTGTTGTGTGCACGGAAGAGCAATCCACAGAAAAAGCTTTTGTCTTTTCTGAGATGGCAATAAGGTCATGAAAAAATCATGACACAGTGCCGTGAATTAAGTGCTGTGGATTAACCCCATGCATGGGCTCAGTCAGTTTGATTTACTCTGCCTAAAGAAGGTCTACCGACCAAAAGCTTGCACAGATTTGAGTAAAAAACTTTTTTGCACAGACTTGAGTGTGCAGATTTTTCTTCTGTGTTTTCTAAAATGAAAATTACATTTTAGAAGGTCAGGAAGTTATGAATGTTACTTTACCATTCACTTTTACATCTAGTTATGAAAGTTTAGCCACCTTTAAAATTGACACCACCCTTATACATACTGTACACAACTGTATTATTCCCCTTTCTTTTAGGAGCAATTTCTCTTGGAATGGGAATGAGGTCATACTCACCTATGCCTATGAACAAGTCACCCCAAAAGGTATGAGTGAATGCAAGATTTTATTATACAGATATTCATTTGATGCTCTTGCAGATTAATTTATTAATTTGATGACTGTAGAATTGTTTTTGAGCTTTGAATAGGACCTGTTTTACCAATCAGACAGAATTCAGATAATCCTGTTAAACTTTGACCTCCATTGCATCCCTGTGAACTTTAACCTTTTTTATTGTGTGCAGACATCCATACCTCTCATGCCTCCCTTGACCCCATCCCCTGTTGATGGCTTGCCTCCCGGTGGTTTGGTGCTGAACTCCCCAGCTCGCTCCGGCAGCTGCAGCAGTGGCATCTCCTCCCTGAGCCGCTGCAGTGTCTCGGACACCTGCGGCATGGATCCCGCCCCTAGTGACTCTCCAGTGCCTCTCCCTGTGCCTGTCACCACCCTGGAGGAGCCAATCGTACGACGGGGAAGCAAGACGCCTCCTCCCTACAGCGTGTATGAACGGAACAACCCCCGCCGTGCCACCCCACTGCCTCACAGCCTCTCCGTCCCCCCCAGTGTGGACACCTCTGGTCTGCCTCCCAAACCACATTTAAACCGCAGCCACAGACTACACTCAGAACCCCGCCAACGGACTGTGCCCCGCAAGGTCTCCCAGCTATAACAGTACCACACCGTTACCGGGAGATTCAGATTGTAAATTGTAAATGGTCTTTAAGGAGCAAAGGTGATCGAAGCACACACTAACCTGATTGGTGTGCCCTTTCACACTTGGGGTTTCAAACTTTCTTAATATTTTTTGGAGCCATGAAGAGATTGAACACACTGATTAAGATTATCTGATTTAAAAAGGGCAAATAGTTTACTGCAAAATGTACACATCTGGCAGGTCCACATTGCATTTAGAGTACTTCAGCTTTAGTCAATCATATGTATTTTTGATAGATGTTTAATAATTATGATATTGATGTACAGTATGGTTAACGATAGTACTTCTTTGGCCTTACACAAAGGTCCCACTGTGCAGCTAGTCCTGCAACTCATTTGAAATGCTTTTCTGAAATTGCTGAAAGGTGCTAAAACCTAAACAGTACATCTGATGACTCTTCAATATTTTTAGACTTGTGTTTGTGAATTTCTTGACTGTCTCAGCCTTGCACTCATTACACAATTTATAAAACAGTACTTTTTTGTAATATCGTAGTGGAATTGAAACAAGGCACATGCTGAGTGTTTGGTAGTTGTAATGAATTTCACAAGCTAAATGTTTTGGGTTTTTGAAGGGAAACTACTTTCACATTGCACTAAAAGAGGCTCACACTGCCTGACCAAAACACCACCCTATAATAAACACATCCTATGGGAGTACTTCAGAAAGCACATTTTGTTACAAAGAAACAATGCATCTCTTTCAACTTTCCTATGATGCCTACATATACATGCCCTCAACTAAAGCTATGGCTGAAACTGTGTAATGTGTACTAGTCTGCATTGTGCCATGTAATGGTTCTGTATGGATTGCTGACGTTGTGCCAAAGAAGCGTACACAACGTTTTTAAAGCGCTGCAAGTATATAGAGCTGCTTCAGTAGAATGTGTCAGTTGTGCTCTATGACGTACTTCATGTGCAGTTTGCAGAAGCATATTCTGGCAGCATGTGGCATGTATGTTAAGCATTAAGCAATATACAGTGTAACAATATCATTGCTGTGGTTCTGTGAGGGTGTCTTTGATAGGACAAAAATGGCAACATGTGACGTGGTTTGGAACATCCCCACATAGCTGTTGAGGAAATGGTCTTTATAAAGTATTGGAGCTGTTTTAGGTTCATGTTTTTGATCATGAACAATGTTGTATCCAAATTCAACTTGAGAAACTAGCCTGACTGTGGAATTCCATCTGTTTCAGTGAATTGGTTACTTACTGTACCAGTTGTTTACAAACAAAGAATGGCATGTTCTTAAAAAGTAATTATGCTTCACATTGGGGTATGGAATTGAAAGGTACTTCTCTTGAAAAAACGCAACCATTGAGTTCACTGTTATCGCTATCAAATGACTGCTAACCAGATACCATGCAATGTTAAACATACTCAGCGTAAGACTGACCACTGGGGCATAGTATATAGACCAAGCCCTACACGTAGGCTACACATATCTTACACCTTGGGTGTGGATTGAAAGATTATTGTTGAGATGTCAGTGGTCCTAATGTACTGCAATAAAATGTTACCGTTTCAGTGTTTGTATATTTTTAATAAGCCTGTTTTGTTCAAGTGGATATTTTGCACTCCTGTATTTGCAACACACAACACAAACAGAAGATGAAACACATCTACTGCTTTTACTAGTGCCTCCCAGTACAAGCAGACTTGTTGTATCTTCCCTAGCAGCAAAGTGTACTTCAGTAGTCCTCCAAGTAGTCTTACCATGGTTTCAGAGTGCTTCAATTTGCTTATTTTAAAATGCTCCACATGGGTCTGGGAATATAAGGACTGACAGTTTCTCTCTGGTTTCTCCCTATTTCACCTGCAGCCTTGTCATGCCAATGCCAGTGAGGAAGCAAATGTATACAGCAGTTTACATCTATTTAAGTGTTTTTGGGCAATGTGTGGGGTTTACTCCACTGCATTTAAATGACAAATATAGCCAGCTTACTTCTGACTCCACAGTGATTGCCCATGCTGAGGTTCTCAATTTTTCAATAGCTCAGTTTGAACTTGGCAGATAATGACGGAAAGATAACGTTCTTTCAAAACATCTACTGTATAACATACTGAATTTAAAAAAAGATTATGAACTATTCTTTCATTTTGAATCTGATTGGCTTTTTTTATTAATTTTATTAGCTTTATGCTGCGTATGTAAATCTCTCTTAAACCGCTTAGCGGTATATAATATGACCACTGCAAATTGCTGCATGTGCCATCTGAAGAAACACACATCATCACACATGACACAGTTTACACAAGTTCACAATCCTTCTCTAATAAGATGTTTTGCGTTATCAAGCACAAAATAGCTTACATGCTATGAGCCTGGTAGGGCTACATGCCCAAGGTTCCCTGGCCTCATGTGTGGATGTCCTTGAAACCACAGTTGGAAAAAAAAAAAAAAAACGTCCAATTTGACCAATTTGTGTTTGTCAGTGGGTGGCGATACAATGCACAAGGGTGGTTGAGGGCTCATTGGTGGTTGACATCTCCTTGAGACCTACTGTACCAGGGCTTGACATCAACCTTTTTGGCCACACAACAGTTTTGTTTGCCATTTTAGCCACAATTGTTTTGTGAAGTTAGGCTAAATATTTGACAACGGTGCATTTGTTTATGTGGAAGAACTAGATTTAAAAGTACTAAATGTATTCCAAGTTCAGCATTTAGGGTTTTACAGCTCCAACAGCTCTATGAAAATGTGCAACCAACAAAGACATACAGCCTACTGACAAACAACGTAATTAATAGCGCAGGGATTTATTTAGCCAAATAACCAAATTTGACCTGCCTATATTTGGGACAGAGGTGTCATTAAGGGCCAGCAGGCCTTTCATTTCTTTCACAAAACTTCCTTTGCCTGAGCTAATAGACCTAAATGGTGAAATTATGAAATTATTAGAAAGATCTTAGTTTCGTTAATTTGATATGTAATATCATTTTTATTGCTATTGCAAGTCAGTATTATGTGGGGAATCAACTGTTGATAAGATATGGAAATTTTAGTAGTGACCTTATCTCACTGTAGCTCTCTCTCTCACCCTCTCACAAACACACACGCACACACACACACACACACACAAACACACACTCAATAACAGTGACCCGTCATCATTGTGCATTATGTTGCAGATATACGAAAGCTATGCGCACGCGCACACACACACACACACTCACACACACATACACACACACACAGGCCAAAAGGCTGAAACACAAACAAGCTGACTCATATGACCACTCTAAAAACAGGCTTGTATTTACTCAACCTACCAACACACGCAGGTGTACATTAACTCATACACACCCTCACACATGCACGCACACACATCAACACACGCACTCTTTCATTTACGTACACACACACACAAATCGTGTGCTATATTTTAAACCATACAGCTGTTCCCTATATGTGACGGGACACTTTCTCTCACAAACTCTCTCTCCCTCTCTCTCTCTCTCTCTCTCTCTCTCACACACACACACACACACAATGGCATACAGATACAACACAGGTTTGCCTTACACACAGACATTCATATGCAAACACACATACATAGCTTGGTCATGCCTTCCTAAACACTTCCACTTGATGATCATCTCCCAGCTGTGCTAGCCTGGATTTCATCCCATTGAGCTTGTTGTCTCATGAATCATTTTAACCTGGCCAATCAGTGAACAGAAGGAGGGGTTGTGAACGCAGAGCTAGAATGTTATTAGTGAAGGCAGGCAATCAGTCAAAAATCTTTTAAATTTAAAAACCTCCATCAAGCAACTGGATCTCACTATCAAATGTCCAGGCCCTCTGCACGAAACAAAGTGGAGAACGAGGGGAAGCTTTTATTACCAGCCTAACAATTACACAAAAACTTCTAACTTCAATCCTTACAGACTGACCTAAACTCATTCACATCCTAGTGCTTCAGATAACCATGACAGAGTAAGAGTGAGTTATGTTCTTTCCTTTTTTTGATTACTGCGTTCAGAGGACAGTCATAGCATTTTAAACCACGCTTTGGACCACACTGCCCCTTGCCGAAGATTTATTGAATCTAGATGTACAGTTGTAAAAGCACTTGTTCTAGTAGGTCTACCATTTTATTATGGCTGGTGGTGGGTTAGGACTCCTATATTTTAGCGCTTTTCCATAGCAAACCCGACACGGTTCGGCACGACACTACACGGTTTGCTTGTCGTACCGGCATGGTTGTGTTCCATTGCAAGCAGGTACGAGTCGTTACCAGTTGAAGTGGGTGGAGTTGGCGGGTCCACACTACCATGACGTCGGACGTGGGACAAGTAAAAATTTGAAGTGGGACAATGTGGGGCAGGCGTAAAATCTTAAAGCTTAAGATATGATGTCTATATACTTAACTAAGAGTCTGATGTAGCCAGTATTGATTATAGTGCGAGCTAATTGTTACGGCAGATACGTCTTTGACTTAACACATCCAGTGTAGCCTCCCTGTTACGCTCCATTCAGATTTTCTAGAAATCAGCACTCATTGGCAGTGCTGTGAATAAACCTCATCCACGGATGTCTCTGTGTTTATTTTCAGTTAGGTAGGATAATGAAAAAGCGGGACAGCATGCTAAATTTGCGTGAGGCGTGAAATAGGGTGAAATTGCTGTACAGTGCAACGTAAAGCAGGACAGGTGGTCACTCTAATTGGATGACATTGAGGCGTTATTGCTGCTGTTCTTCGCGTTGTGGCTTGTAGTCACTGGAAATGCCGAAAGAGAGTGAGAAAGGTATAGAAGAGGCGAGGCGAAAGACGCTTGAAAAAGAGAGGGAACTTTTGCAAATGTTAGAGGATTACGAAGCAGAAGATGCGCGGCTAAGAGCTGCAAAAAGACGACATGTGAGGGTAAGCGAACGTTGGAGTTGGTGGCTTTTCAGTACTTCAAGTATGTCACTGCAACGTAGTAAATTGATGCGAAGTGCTAAAATGTGGTGTATCTGTGTGCGTTTTAGGCGATCATGTCAGGGCGGCGCATACCATCGATTTTGACGTTCGACCGAACCTCCGATGGCGGGATGTGATCGTTCCCAGTTTCACGAACGCGCAGTGGGTTGAAAACTTCAGGATGACCGAAGAAACATTCAACCACCTGTGCAACAAACTGCGTCCAGCTATGGAACTGACAAACACGAACTTCCGTAGATGCATGCCCTTAAAGAAGAGAGTGGCTGTTGCACTTTGGAAGCTTGCTACAGGCTCTGAGTAAAGATCTATTGGACATCTTTTTGGAGTCAGCATCACATCTGTGTGTCGATGCGTGCAGGACTTTTGTGCTGCAGCAGAGGTGTTGTTGGTGCCAAATCAAATCCGGTTTGCAAGCCATGAGAGGTTCGCTGAAATGTCTGCATATTATGAGAGCAGGTGGGGACTCCTACACTGCGTTGGAGCAATTGATGGATCTCACATACTGTACCCATCATAGCGCCACAAGCCTACCACTGCGATTATTTTAATCGTAAAGGCTGGCACTCAATCATCCCCTGGTTCGCCGGACGGTGACCATAAATGAAGTCCATTTGGTCGAACCACTTCCACGCCTTTCTGTTAGACCCACCCCGGTTGTTATGGTCATCAGCTGAGCGACCTCCTCGAACACTTTCTCGTTCCGTGTCGTTCCATCCAGCTCTTTCTGTATGTGGTCCTCGGCCACCACACACAGAAAGGTCTGCACCTCGATCACGGACCAATGGTTGGTCTTCTTACGCTGGTCTTCCATCTTCTCAAAAAAGCTTCTCTTTTCCTTGTCCGATGTTTTTGTCTGTTGTTATCCTCTCTTGTCTTCTCCTAGCTGTGTTTTCATACATGGAGGGTGATTATTTAGAGATCAAGTAGCTTCGTCTGCGCATGATGACATTTCCTCTGACCAATCAGTGGACAGCACTGTACACGTCACGTTTTAGTATTGGCTCGGCACGACTAATACCACCTCTGAAATGGGTATGAAAGATGGTAACCCATACAAAAATGTAATATATGACCATATATGTACATATATATTAAATAATAGGACATATATTAGAACATATAGGAACTTTATTTGATGTAAACATATACGTGTATAACATATATTTT
>JAVQKI010049488.1:0-11845 GCA_036025975.1 Nematalosa erebi
AAATTTAATTGTTGTGATCGTCTTCTCTACAGTCCATTTTAGAGTGCTCTTGAAGCCCAAGTTCTCTGACTGTTTTGCAGTGATTCAAATGCAGTTTATGTGAGAGGGCCTCTTTGGGATAATTGGAGCACTTTTGGAGTGTCTTCTGTAGTGATTTCCATTGAGGCGGTGTTGATTTTGCAAATTAATTTGCACACTTATGATTTTCCGCTGTATATTCCAATATCAATGTCTGTAATGAAGGGTTTGAAATTTTGTCTGCCCAATTAGTTAGTTTATTTGTATTAGCCATGATTTCAAGCTTTGTAAACCACTCTGTTGCTTCTGCTGCTGTTTGTGTATGTGTGTGCATGACAGTGTGTATGAGAGACAGAGAGAGAGAGAGAGAGAGTCACATGATATCTGCACTTGTGTGTAAAGGGTCTGAAATGACCCTTAAACTTTTCATTAGCCAAGGTGAGCTGTGATTTAACTTAATGGATGGAGGATCTGGAGCATCCCTCACAGAAAATATGTAGTATAAGGAATCCCAGCACTTAATGCAATTACTCAGAGAACACTGCAAGGATGGTGGCACCGAGATCATGACCACAAGCCACTTGTAAATGCAGGAAATAGAAGCTCTTTGCTTTTGTCATGCAGCAGTCAGCGTCCAAATTCATCTTCATAAATTAATCTTCATACAAGTGTGATAAAAGACAGATGAAAAGGAGGGATATTCACATCCTCAAATGAAATGCATTCAATTTGAAAGGCTTAATTATAGCACCAAGATTTCGACAGCCGATAATTTCTTTAGTGTGGGGGGACTTCACAAAAGACTTGGCTACCTGCGCAGGGACTTTGATTAATAGCGTTTTCAGCTGTTCTGGATTGACAGGTCTTATCTCCTGGATATCTGAACCACAATAGAGGCTATTCATGAGACACACAGCTGCCTTAAATTTATAGCCCCTTTTATAGGGGCATAGCTACAGTACTGAGAGGTCAACTGGCATACTGCAGACTCGTAGTGGCCTATAAAGCTGTATAGCATATTAGGTAAGTTTCGATTTGTATCTTAGGATAAGCATAACATTAGCATTCCTGTCAGAACCCATTGATGGATGGAAAGATTTGGGTCCTAAATTTTTAAAACTCTGGGGGGGGGGGGGGGGAGACAAATTAAAACAAATGTTGCTTAATCAGGTACAAATGGAAGAGTCTGCAACATGACCTAGGAGATGACAGCACTGAGGCTTTGGATGGCAGTGGTGGAAACCCTGATAATGGCCCGTCATAATCAGACTGGGACTACATAAAGAGCACATTGTTACTCATCCAGTCCGTGCACACTGCCTCCTTTTTATGCAGCAAGGGACGCATTGTTTAGATGTCCTCATTGGTCCTGCCAGCCAAAAAGGACGCTCCAAAAAAACAAGTTTGCGGACAGCCGTCTGGGCAGAGAGGCTTGTAGACTGTCAGTCCTCATCACCTAAGCTCTGCACCTCCGAGAATTGCACTAGAGGGCCTGAACAATGGTTCAGTGAGGCAAGCCCAGACTGTTCCCAGTCAGGATGTGTGTCGATTTGGATAATTTTGATACAAATTTGTTTTGAACAGCACCAGATTATTTATTTATTTATTTATTTATTTATTTATTTATTTTTCACAAGGATGTGTGGTTCTTTCTGCACAGATGCATCCGTTCTCACATTTTCTTTGTCCTAATAGTTTTTGTCCTTGGATGGGTGATATGTTTGCTTCATTAGAGCGGAGAAGAAAGGGTCCTCTGGGTATGTGCTTCTACAATAGGCGTTAAAGGAACAGGAAGTCAAGAGAGATTTAAGGAGTCAGTGGGGTAGGTTGGGGTAGGTTGGGGTAGGTTGGGGGGGGGGGGTGGGATTTAAGAAGTCAGTGGGGTAGGTTGGGGGTGGGGGGTGGGATTTAAGAAGTCCTCTGCATCTCTGGCATGCCGGTTTAGTTCAGGAAATTCTTTAATTTCAATTCCTTTCTCGGCTCCGCTGGAATACGTCAAACGGCCGCCGGTTTCCCTTGGAGCGCCCTCTCAAGGATTATCTGGAATCAATTTTCCGAATTTATGTTATTCGGGGATGATGTCACGGTGCAAACCTGCAGCTCTCGTCCGTGAAGTTGGGGAGGATTGTAACTCTTGGCTCCGGAGCACATTTCCAAGCATTAAGTCCAAACTCATTTTCATCCCCCCAGAAAGTGTCACACATGGAGGAGATTAGAACTGGGAAAGGGACCGACCATAAGAGAAAAAAATGTAAAGTAGAAAAAAAAAAAAAAGAAGAAGAAACGACACGAGAAGAGAAAAAAAATCCCTTCCCCATGAAAGCCGAACCAACAGCAACACCTGCTTTCCATCTCATGGCACTTTGTCTCCTTAGGCTCTCCCCTCCTCACTCGCCTGCTGAGTTTAAGTGAAAGGCGATTAAAACCGTAATAGTCTGCAACTGAACTGTTAACATCTGAAGAGTCCTCTTTTTTCAACTTCTCAAAGTACTTGGTGAAAGTTTGTGTGGCATGTTGATGGGATGGGATGATATATCATAGATGCTGTGATAGCACCATAAGCAAAACATGCTGGCTGAAATGCACCAATTGTAAAGGGAAATTAAAGGAATGTTTGTGGCGAAAGAACTGTTGTGCCCCAGGTTTTGTGTTTTGTGCTTTTGAATTTTCACATGCACATTCAATTTCCTGTCCCTCCAACCACCATTACAACTCCTCAACAAAGTGGGTATTGATGATGAGTGGGAAATAAAATGGCACAATTCCATCACGCCTTTGCCAGGCTCTGAGGTTTATTTTGGCCATGAGTATCTGCCACTATCTGAGAAGTGACTGTGTAAATTACAAAACAGGACACACAGCAGCAGTTCGTCTGAGGCCTTGCATTCCGTCTGGCGCGACAAATGTAATTGCATCTGAATTGCCTCATGTCTCTCTCCCTACAAACTCTGTGGCTCGTTGCACTCTGTGGTATCTGCTGTGATGCGTGTCATGTTTAGAGTGTGGAAGGTGTTCTCAGATGGGGAGACTCTGGATGCTTTGGTAAGAGATAGTACTTACCTGGATGACTCATTGCACTGCGGAATTTGTGTGTGATATTGTGTGGTCTTACTTGGAGATTGGAAGTCACTTTTGTGAGATTACCATTCGGTATTATGTCTTATTTGTAGTATAAAATGTTCTGTTCATAAAAATGAAGTATGGATTTCCAGGAATTAGCATACACTGTAGATCGGCCTTAAACTGTTTGAAATCTGTACATGTCTGCTAAAGAAATACAGTTTTACTGTTGTGACACAGACCAGATCCTTTCCCATAGACTAGCTAACTGGAATTGATCTAGCTGCATCCTTTCCAGAGTCCATGGGTATGCTCACATTTTCCGAACCAAGTACATCCACTTAAAGCAGAGTGTACTGTAACTTTAGGGTCTGGAAGCGTATGGCATGGTATTTGCATTTAGTCATTTGGCAGATGCTTTAGTCAGAAGTAGCTTACAGTGCAGCCATGGCTGATATTTTTTATTATCAGTACTCAGGGTCCCAGGGAGTTGACCTGGTGACCTTGGCATTGCACTTTGCTCGACGATCCCAGCTGCAGGACCTAACTGTAAGTCGATCTCTGTTGCCACCGCGGGCCCCCCCAGGGAGGAGGTTGTGATGTGTGCTATACTATACTCCACACTGCTGTCACTATCACTGTTAAGGGGCCTCCTAGGGACTCCTGGCAGTAGGGGCCATTTGGGAGGACCGTGCACGGAGGACAACTGGCAGCGTGGGACCGTGACAGGAGGGGACTCCAGATGGGATGTGATGGCTCTGTTTGTTAGGCAGATTGAGGCCAACCAAGCCTCACAGATCCACCCCTCCAACCCCCAGCCCATCCGGGCCTCCTCCTCTCTCGCCCCTGCCCCTTTCCCCTGCATTGTGCTCTGTGCTTCTCCATACAGTTGGAACCAGCCGAACCTTACGACTTTGACTGCCCTCAAATGCTCCCAAGGCCCTTCTGTCGTTTAGTGCCTTTGCGCTCCACTGTGTCCTCACCCGGATTACACCATGTTAATACCTCTGAGTATCAGCGGCTAATATTCGAAATGGCCGTGTGAAATAGACGTGCACTTCAAGGGATTTGGTGTCGAATTTGAACTCATAGAGCACCTCTCTCTCTCTATCTCCCTCGCTCTCTCTCTCACTCTCTTTCTCTTACTCTCTTCCTATCTTAAGTCCCACACAGGAGCCTGTTATTTTGGGTCTTGCTTGCTTGATCATGAGACTTGCTTGCTTGCTTGCCTCTCAGATCTATTTTTGATGAAGTGATGGCGTGGTACTGCCACTGTGGCTGAAACAGTGTGTGGAATTCTGCTCCCAAATCACAGTTGCGTGCCAGCTGGAGAGTTGTGTTTATAGGTGTGATTTTGAGGACAGTTAGAGAGCTAAATATAGGACGATTCGATTTTTAGATGGCTAAATTACACAGGGTCGCTTGGCCTCGTTGCTTGGCTTAAATTGCTTTGCCGAGGTGGTGCTTCACAGGAGGCCCGCTGGTCTCACGTCTGCTGGTCTTTTAATACCACCGATCATTTAACATGATAAGTGTTCACTCTCTGCGAATGCTCGAAGCGCTGGCATTTGGTATTTAACATGATTATTTGCAGATGCATTGTTATGATTTGATATGTAGCATGCTGTGCTGCTGTGGAAATTCAGATGTATTTGATTTACAACCCAAGACCTTTCCATAAAAGATAATCAGAAATTTGAAACGATCTGACTTCAGTAAGAAAGGCCACATTGAGAAGACAGCAGCTGCCTGAGAGATAAAGGGAAGACCGAGATAGAGAGATTAGGTTCAAAGCTAGCCTTGTTGTCTCACTGTCAGGTTGTCTTATCAGTTCAGCCATCTCTGGTTCTCCTGTTTAGCCCTCCAGCCGTCTCTCTCTCTCTCTCTCTCTCTGTCTTTATGGTGTCAGAGTTAGCGTGAGGTATTGTGTTACGTGTCGGGCCCCCCGACTGGAGGAAATCGCGGCAGGATTAAGCAGTTGTGCCACACCTGACACGGATGATCATTCCAATCAACGAGAAGCACCCCAGGTCAGCTGGTGATGACAAATTCCAATAGCGGTAATCTGAGCACCGCAGGACTCAGCGAGGCAAAGAGGTCCTGACGGCGGCGGGGCACGTATCCCAGCTCTCCCGCAAGACTCGCCCTATATGTGCCAGAGCTCTCAAGGCAAGGAGGTGTGAAAAGTACCTAGCAGCAAGGACAGGGAAGAGAGAGAGAGGAGAGAGAGAGAGATACAGAGGAAAGAAAGAGTGCTGGCGAAGGCCAAAGCGACACCAGAGAGAAATCGTGCACGCAAGAGAGAGAGAGAGAGAGAGAGAGAGAAAGAGAGAGATTTAAGGAAAGGGACGGGCGAGCTGGTTGAAATTGAGAGGAATTGAGCAGAGGGCGGACAGGCGGTACACATTCCTCCGTGTTTTGATCTCTAATGTGCGGAAGAATCCTGTCAGGGCCAAGAGTGAGGTGTTCCGGGACTGTGCTCTCCCAGTGAGGTATGGAGACTGAGCTGGGGTTCATTAATGCAATGTGTATGCCGTCTCTCATTATGGGCCGCTGTACAACACCAATTGATTTGACATTGTCTTGCGTGTCTGAGGCATATTGCAGTGAGTTAGAGGAAATTGCTCTCAGGGATGGTTGCCTTCTGTGAGGCCTCATTCCTGAGATGCAAAAATGTCAGAAATGAAGAAGATGATGTGATTAAATATATATGATTTTAGAAAGCCTGCACTTTTTGGAGGTTTATTTCAGTGCTATACAGACATACATTTCCACAAACCCATGCTGTGGAACTGTATGACTTATTAATGTGCTCTTGCAAGGTGTCTTTTTTTTCTATATCTCACGACTGGCAGCCAGCTGTGATGCAGACATGGTTTATCTCATATTAAAGATTGGTGCTGTGATTGTGATGCTGTTGACTCTTGGGGCAGTCAGTGATTTTTTTTTTTTTTTTTTTGCCATTTTGATGCAGTTATCGTTTAATCAGATCAAAATTGCCTCAAACGCTTTCATGCATGACTTGTTTTCATCGGTAAATATGGAGGAGATTTTCATCCGTCACCCTCTGAAGTTCAAACATGAACACTGTGATTAAGCAAAGTCAAAAGACAAACAAACGCTCAATTTATTCCTGCCATTGGGTGCTGCACAGGCCGACCACTCTGCCCTTTTCCACTCAGCACGTCGGTGACGCCTGTCCTAGCTACTGAAATGAAATGACTGAACAGGTTTTTCCAGCATGACCCTTGAATGTATGCGTGGCATGTGTTTAAACAGAGAAATAAATGTGCACTGGAAGTCATCACACATGAATTCAGCTGCCTCGCTTTGGTTCTGTTCACCGGCCTGTGGCTAAAGAACATTATCCGGTCGCAAATCTCAATAGTGTGAGTTTTGGTATGGCTCATTAGGACACAAAGCAAACTCTATCCACAGGGCAGTCTTTGTTTGGTTTTGACACCTCCTACATTGCAAACATGCGATAGTGGCTGATATCTAGTCGAGCAAAGATACTCAATAATACAATGTTTTACCTGGAGGTTTGTCTAGAGCGATTGGAATCTTGCAGTGATATTGTGTTTTCTTCCTACCCCCTGTTGACACCTTTGATTCATTTCCATTCCACTTTGTCCATGAACAAATAGATTTTGTCTTTTTTTTTCTAAATAAGTCCACCACCAAATTCCTGTCTTATAACCCTCTCTGGATTGTTAAGGTGCAGAATAAAGCAACTAACAGCACTGCATTTCTTTTAAAAAACTCCTGTGACTCCATGCACAAAATTACCTCAGATCATTCCAGTCACATTTATGGTTTGAGAAAGAAAATCATGTGAAATTAGAAATTTATATTTCAAGTGAAGTGCTTCCTCATCACACTGAAACATGTTTCATAATTCATGAGAGACCGGATATTCAGGACACTCGCTGGGTTGTTGAAATGCTTTTGGCCTCTCTGGCATTTCTCACATTAAATTTCCCAGATATAGTTTTCACCTTTCTGTATTTCCCGAGCTCAAATTAATCCACATCCTGGGCAGCATTACCTGAAATCTTAAATGGATATTATGGGATGGATTATGGACACCTGTTTTATCTTAATTACATCTGGCCACCTGACACTTTGGTAATTGACTCCCTGCAATAAGTCTAGAAGGAGACACATGGCCTCATGCTGCCTGTCTATGCCCTTGTCTGTGGCCAGTCTTCTGGATCCCCGGAATAAAGAAAGTTATTTATGATGCCTGTGATGGCCTCTGAGGTTGCTTGTAGTGGCTGCAGTTATTAACTGTGATGCCTCTGTGTTGGCACATACTATATTATACCGGACAATGACAAGAGGCTAAACAAGTGCTTAACTCAGCAGTGTTAAATTAATGTCGGTGACATCGACAAGGTTGAACGATCCCATTAAACACTGTTGTAGTTTTAACGTTGTGGCGAACGGTCGAAGTGTCATAATATATGCCAACTTTCACACTCGAGATTGAAATAAGAGACGTCATGCTGTGCTGTATGTGAATGTAAGGCAGCATAAATTGTATTGTCAGTGGAAAATATCCCCGAAATGTACAATTATTTATAGGTACTCCTTAGCTTTGCATGTCGGTGTAAACAGAGAAAGGTTAGAGCGATATTGCCCGACAGTAACACAGACGATCCGTTAAGTGATCGGCCGTTGTAAAGCTCGGCCTTTCCAGTGCCTGTAACCAGAGACGGGGACAGTTTGCAGCTGCTGAAACGCAGCATACAGGCGGCCCTGTCCCCATGACATAAATCACATCAGCAGGTCAGTGCAGGGGAGTGATAACCCTTGTAACCTTTCCAGCCCACAGTGCCGACACTCCCAACCAACAACCGCACCCCCCACCACCACCCCCCCCCCCCACACACACACAAACAAACACACAGACCTCGACGTCTTTAACAGCAGCAATATTTAGCACTGTGATCAGGAGGACAGCACAAAGTGCATTGCCTTTCTCCGAACACTGTTTCCTGAAAGACAGGGTGAGCTTTGGAAACAAAGCAGATGCACCTTGCACTGCAGTGAAACATATATACATTGTTGCTCCTGATGGAATACCAAGCAGGGCATAATGCTGAGGCCACTAATATGACTCTGGCCTATATTTGGCTTGCATCAGCTCAGATGAACTTCATTTGTTCCTTGAGGGACACTAAGCGTAAGCGTCGACTTTCATGAGACGAATGTCATCTATTAGCATGGCTGAAGGTAATTAATTTCCATTGTGAGACAGTTTGGCAGCCTTTGAGTAGCCCGTCCTTTTTATCCCTTCGGTCAGTTCTCAGCTGTCTCCCTCAATGCGGGTACAAGACGAGCCGAGCTGGTCATCCTCCCCGGTTGTAAGCTGGAGGATTTACACGCCATGTGCTGTTGTATTCTTGGACGCCGGGCCCTTGCTCATCACAAGCCAGAAAGTATTTTGTCAAGTAACGTGATCGTCGGGAATTCTGTCTAATTTCTCTTGAAATGTTCCCAGAGGGAACCCAACACCCTTGACGAAAGGCTTTGAGGTCCGAAAAAGCCACGGTTCACAGACATGACCTCTACTCACATTCAACCTGTATGGTTGGCTCACTGTAGTAGGCTGCTCAAAAGGCTCCCAAGAGGGTGCCTTGGGACAAGCCAAATGAATGCATTCACATTGCCCAGGAAGTTGTTTCAGAAGTCGGTGAAGTCTTAATTGCAGTTGCTACTGTGCCATATTGTGCTATGCTGCTGTGCTGGTTGTCGCCAGAGAGGTGGCAGTTACCTCAGTGCATATTTGCCGCGCACATCTGATGGCAGACAGTTCACATTACAGTCTGTCAGCACGCAAGGCTACACACACACAGTTTGGTTTACCTTGTGCCCAACGCCTCCCACCTACCACCTCCCACTGATCTGCACCCTTAACTCAGTCCCACATTGCACTTGCTGTCTCGAGTCCATGTTGACACAAACATTCTTGGCCTTCAACCTTTTCCTCCTCACCCTTTACCCTTCTACCCTGGTTTCTTTCTATCTATGTCTTTCTTTACCTCCTTCTGCATCTCTTTGTATCTCTCTGTTTTTCTCTCTCCCTTTCTTTCTGTCTCTCTTGTTACACCCTGATGGCCGTGTCCTGTAACATTGTTTCAGTGGACCAGCCCCCTTTAGCGCGCACGGACCATGCACACAGTCAGGAGGCCTTGGCTGCTGTGTCTGATTTACGAGAGCCAGATTCCTCAGAGCTGAATCAGAGCCAGGTGCAGCGCACGTAAAAGCTGATTGACTCATATTCAATGTGTACTTCCAGACGATAATACTGGGATCCGTCATTTTTTAGATTACAGATAAAGAAAAGGTTTTTTTTTTTTTTACGTTTGTGTATGTGTCTTCGTTTTACTCTATGCTTCTATCAGAATCACGTCAGAGTGACCTAGTTTTTTCTTTTTTTCCCCCACTCTCTCTCTCTCTGTCTCTCTCTCATCAAGCGTTCCACGCTGCTCACTCGATTGCTCGCTCTCTCCGCAGCTGCCAACAGCGCCGTTCCCTCTCTCATGCACACTCCCCTTCTCTCCTTTGTCTTTTGTTTTTTTGTTCTTTTTTTGAGGGAGTCTCGCTCTCTTCTCTCTCTCCCTCCACAGACTCCTCCGTTCCCTGCAGGCTTCAGTCACACTGTGCGCGGTCCTCCCGCTCTCGCTGTCTCTCTGTTTCTGCCTCCCTCTCTCTCTGTTTCTGCCTCTCTCTCTCTCTCTCTCTCTGTCCCTCGCTCGCTGCTGCTGCTGCTGCATCGGAGCCGAGCGAAGCTGAGCGAACAGGTCAGGCAGTGGTGCTTTGCTGAGGTTTACTGAGGATATCTCCCTCCAGCTCTCCGAAAGCCCGGCTCAGACCTTACATGGTCCAGTCATGCTTTTGGGTGAGTAGAGCAGAACTGCGAGACATTGTTTTCTCTGTGGCTGCGGATTACACCTTTGACTGCATGTTTCTTTTCCTCGAGTCAGTGTGTTTCAGAGCCTATGGTCACGATAGTTGTCTTAATATGTTTTGCTACTGAGCATTGTAAAGATAGAAACGGCTATGACCCAGGACTGTTCTAAACTGTGTATGTATGTGTGTGTGTTTGGTTGGATCTGTACTGTTAAAAGGGTAGATTTCTACGCTTCTGTGTGGACTTCAGTCGGTTACAAAAAAAAAAACTTGGCTCCATCGAGGTATGGCTGTCATTTTGTCACGCCACCTAAAGAAAAACATGGCTTGGATGTCACACTATAGCATTTGTCAGTTGTGTTCATACACAGATTTTTTTTTTCATGTTTTCATGAAGCATAGTGTTAGTGTTCAACTCAAGGAAATCCTCTGAAATTCTATATTTTAGTGAATTTACCAGTACAAAATCTGTCTATCATGTCTTCTCCACTTGTGCAGTCTGACATAGTAGCAATTAAACTTTTATGTTCTCATTCTGAGTTCTTGTAAAATGCTAAAATGTGTGCGCACACGCTCAGTGCAGACATCACAGAGATTTGCACGAAGATACAATTAGCTATTTTCTTTGACTGGTTGTGCAAAGTCTCCAGGTGTGTCACTGATTATCCTCATAAAAAAATGCATTTGTGTCCAGATGAAGCAGTTGGCCCTCATCTAAACTGTGTGTGGAATTCCCATTTTGCATGTCTTACCACTATCTGTGTGTGGATGATGAAATACTCAGGGAGAATCACTTGCATCTCACAAGCACTGAAGCTCATACATCCTCCAAAAGCACACAGGATTGGTGTTGATCCTCCCCTGGTGTTTTACGACTCTTTCTTGAGACAGCAATGCTGTCATGTGGGTGTGTTGGCTAATCTTCCTCCTCTTAACTAGCGTCAGTGCGATTATGCTAAAAGTGTCAGCTTGGAAGACTCTCCGAGGAACAACCCGTTGAATGAAATCATGACAGTACACCCTCGCTGAGGATAGTAAGGCAGAACTCAAAACACTTATGAAGAGCGCAAATGAGCTGGAATGCCCCCAGGGAGTTGCTTCAGCCTTCCTTTGAACGGAGCCAGCTGAAGCCCCGGTGGTGTGCCGGCGCTAGCGGCTATGCTCGTCCACTCGGAACAGCACCCCGGGAGTTCCACAGTTCCACCCAGTGACTTTGGGAACTTCATTAAGCTGCCAGCTCTCTTCTTGAGTGGCTCCTTTGATAGCAGAGCAGGGGTTTAGTCTGGCTTCGGCAACGTCTAGTGTGGATTTTTTCTTTTTGTGTCTGGTCAATAAGGAAGTCTAGAATGTTTTAACTGGAGACTTTAACATTCAGTGTTGCAAGGTGTTTGGTGTGTGTGTGTGTGTGTGTGTGTGGAGGAGGGGGTTAGAAAAAAGATCCCTGCCAGATTCCTGATGAGGTGGGGTTTTTTTTTCTCTCTCTCTCCTTCGTGTGTACTGAATAGCAAATCAGCTTGATGAGCATGTCGCTCGCTACAAGGCTAAATTTAAACATTAATTGTGTAGCTCCTTTCGACTGTCTGCCTGTGTATGCATCATTAAAGTTTAAAGGAAGATTATGCGCCATTCCTTATTCCTCCAGGTAATGTGTTTCATTGATGGGTCATTTGCATAACCACGTTCCCATGATCTGGTGTATAGCTCATCAAATATTGAAGCTTTCTGGTAAAGTGTCTTTCTCTCCGTTGACAAGACAGAAGAAAAGAAATGTATTATTAATAGATGGTATTTCTCTCTGTCTGTCTGTCTCTCTCTCTCTCTCTCTCTCTCTCTCTCTCTCTCTCTCTCT
>JAVQKI010049802.1:0-5000 GCA_036025975.1 Nematalosa erebi
TATTTCCCGACACTTGTTCGTCCTGAAGGGAAATATTTTCCTGTAATGACCGGCGCACAATACATTATCCTGCTTATTATACGGCTCACTGCCAAAATGAAAAAATAGACACAAATTTATATTTAAAAAGTTAATAAATAATGATTTATTGCCGTTTCATAGCTTCATATGCTAGCGTGAAACAGAAGCAAAAAGCCCGTTGGATTGGCAGCGGGAGTGGTCATTATTCAGAAATATCGGACCTGTGAACGTTGAGGAGGCCCATTCAAAGTGAATGGAAGCCCCCGCAGCATTCTAGAGAGCTGTATAATAAAGTCAAATAGCGGAACAATAAGATGAGAAAAGGCAAAAGACAGCACTCAGTGACCTCAAAAAGAGTGCAATGGATCAAATCAAGCCAGATTTTTCTGTTAAGCCTAACATCATGGCTAACCTTATCTTGTGCATGCATGTGATATAAGACCTGAAAACACTTTGTCATAACGTCATTATAATTAACCTCACACAATTGAATGTACAGTACACCTGAACAATATTGTTTCTCAGAGTAACACTTTGTATCGACTGAACTCCAACCTTCTTGAAGTCTTCAATGAGGATCTCAATAACGATGTTTTGGAATTTGATGTCCAACATGGCCGCCACGGTCTCCTCCTCCGCCCTCATCAGTGTTGGGCCAAAGATTACACCCATGTTTGATGGCGTCATCAAGTTCTCTTCTGAATGACTGCATACACTGTACACACACATTCACACATGAATGTAAACATGTACATTTTATTAATGTATATATTTGTTTATATTTGGTATATTTTCTCTAAGGAAAAACTTTACTCTACACCTGCCTTTGAAAACTTGGCTACCTGCCTGTTACCTTTCACACACAAGGAGGAAAGTGATACGCAAATGCAGTCTGTACAATTCTTCCAAAATACACACACAGACACACACACACACACACAAAAGAAACACACACACACACACATTCCACACATCGCCTTGTCTCCCTTTCTCCTTCTGAGCTTGCAAACCATCTTACCTCAGCAGATGGCGGATGAGGAGTTCCAGCATTTCACGATTTGCCTCTGGCAGCTTGTAGACCAGAGAGTGGATCGTTCCCAACCGCAAATCCAGATTTTCTGATTCTGTTACACACACCAGCATGGACAAACACAAAGACACATGCACACACAGTTAGTCGAACAAGCATAAACAACACTGAGCAGTGTATTTAATATACGCTATGACTAATAAACACTGAGTAACTGCATGGTTTGTTGGTTAAATTGAGACAGAGGTGGCCCTTTTCACCTTGAAACCCGGGGATGGAAATGGAGAGGATTTGAAAGGATCAATATTAAAGCCCCATATTGAGTCTGCTTATTAGTCAAATTGTTTAGCTCTTTATTCTCTTACCAACTTCCTTACTGTGGAGAAGGTAGTGCAAAGCTTGTTGTCTCAAAGTCTAAATACAGTGTAGAAAGTCTGCCAAAAAACATACAGGCCCACAATGTACCCTGTGCTACTATGTATAGCGTAGCCTGGGCCCGCCCATACTAGCAAGTCAGTATGGCCAAATTCCCGTTTTGTTGAATTTACTGTCCCGAAAAATCAGGCACCTATGATAAACTAGCGCCCCCCCCCCCCCCCCCCGTGCAATTAAGGCATCTGATAGATGCAGGTAAAGCCCGCCTTTCAGAAGTTGGGTAGTATGGTAGGTTGGCCAGACTAAGCTCATACAGTATGAGCTTATAGTCACGAAAGCCAGGCTAACTATAGCAGGTATTACCGTTTCTTAGAATAAGGTAAACTATGAAGGCCGGCATTGTCTCTTTTTGGAAAAGAGATATTGACCATGATTTGAAAAATATGAATGTCTGCACACTGGAATGTGTCCCTAGCCTGGCTTTCGCGACAAAAGCTCATACAGTATGAGATTAGTCTGGCCAATCTCACATACTAACCACCTTCTGAGGCGAAATCTAATGTAAACTTGTCAAGCCTGGCTCCTTCACCCTGGATTTCTGGCATTGGAAAAGTAGTAAATAGGCAGGTTGGCCATACACACTTGATCGCGAAATTTTGTGTAGCGTCATAGGAAGTATGGGTGAGCCCAGACTAATGTGTCCCAGCATTTAATACTTAGACTTAAGGGACAAGTTTGGTTTTTAAGACTTAAAGCCTTGTTTTCTGATCGTTTATGATGAAATACAATAGTTAAGATATTTGTGTCAGCGTATCAGTGAATGTTACTCACCACTTGGTGAGTTACACATCTTTACAAACGGAGGTGTAATGCCTTTTATTAACGACTGCAGTACTGCTATCGCAACAACCGAAAATTCTCAAAAATTCAATCTTAACCATTGTATTTCATCATAAATGATCAGAGAACAAGGCTTTAAGTCTTAAAAACAGAACTCGTCATTTAAAGAGTGGCTGCTTTTGAACCCAACAGTGCAGTCACATGTGGTGAGAAATGTGTGGCATCATGGGGTGTTATTGGCATTCGTTGCATGCACACAGAGCCTTATTAACTGACACAACAGTGCCGGCAGTGCCGCTATCCTGCTTGTGAACCAGCTGCTTAGTATTAAAGAAACCTGTTCTGTTTTTTTAATAACAATGATGGTTATTGCTACCAACAACTGATTGCATTGTTGTTTGCAAGTTCAGTTATAGTTAAGAACCATTCAAAAGCGCACTGATACAGCGCAATTAAACTTTGATTAAACTTTTATATCAGACCTACTTCATTAGTGTGCTGTGCAGAATTAACACACACCCCGTCAGCCTATTAGAAAACAGTATTTTATTTCTCCGGGTGAGAAATTTGCCTTAAAACATGGTATTACATCTACAAACAGACCACACATGCATCAAAAATGGATTTACTTCAGTCACAGAAGAGCTATCAGGCAAAAGCTGTGCTTTTCTTAACTCATGCATATGCATTCATGCAAAGGTCGATAGAAAAGTGGGTGTTTTGAAATAAAACATTTCCGCCTTTTAAAAGCAGGTGTAATCCAGATTGCAGTTAAATGCAACCAGCATTCACAGCACCAGCTCTCATAGTTCTGATTCTTCAAACCATGCTGAAAGCAATTGTTATTTTGTCGTGCTACTTTCCCTTTGTCATATCATCCACTCCCCTAGGTCTCCTATATTACATTGCTGTTTGATAACATATGTCATGTACGTATTTATTTTTATGATAAACAAACAAACTTTTGCTTCCTTTTAATGTCATCAGTTGATTACCACCAGAGAGGGTAAAAGTGGAGCGAGAGGCAAGAATGTTCATTAAGTTCCATGTTCTATTTTGGCGAGGGGTGGAGGGGGGGAGGTGTCCCCCTTTATGCACGCCAGAATCGAGCCTTCATACTCTAATACAAAATATCGTTGAAAAGTTTTTATTGTGACGTATCCGTCGTTGCAGACCAGAACTATTTACGTTTGCTCTCATTGTAACGTATTATGTTGCTCTATCTTGGTCAGTATTCAATGATCTTTGTTACTGTACCACTGCCATTTCTAGTTTCAGGGTTTGCATGTAGAGGTGGACATGGGGCAAATACAGTCTTGGGTACAGTACAGTTTTGAGTTGTACTGTATGACCTCTTCAACTGTGCCTGTGAGAGGGAATGATTCTGCTCAGTTGTGGGCAAATTATGTTTGGAGGGTGGTGACAACCGCTGTTGTTTACCTACTGAAGAGAATGTTTTGTAAATTCCACAGATTATAATGGCCAGGGCCAGATTTCTGGAAATTGACAAAGGTGCTAATTATGCTTTCTTCATACATCTCTCCAGTATAGCGTGCTATGAAAGCCTTTACAAGGTGGTGCCACTCCTTTATCGAGGTGTCTAAGTGTATTCACCCCTGACAAACCTGTTCAGGGAATTATTCTGGAGGTGAAATCAGAGAGGTGAAACTGCTCACTGGATTTAAATGAGTACAGCCCTAAATCTAGCTAATCTGGTCTGCAGTAGAGATTATGACACACTCCCACAATAGGTTTGCACATGCGGGTCATCACGCACAGGTACCAGATAGAAATTCAATACTATAACAAACCACAACCACACGCCACAGAAAAAGGAAGAGATTGCGCGCGCGAACACACAAACACACACACACACACACACTGAATTTGTTTTAAAGAATCTTTGTTACTATTGTTTTTTTGCACAAAGAATAGATAGAACACATGAAACCCTATCACATGACTGTTTAACCTTGTTTGTTTTGTGGTCACTGCATGTCAGATCAAGTCTCAACATGAAGCCAAACCACCAAAGCTACTAAGGCTACTTGTGTCCTTAAGTACTGCAGTGTGTTGGTAATTGGTGTAAAACCACAGCAAAGCATTCACAAGTATCTCAACAAGTATCTTACTTGCAGCTGAGATGAGCTCCCTGTGGAGGCTATAAGTCATCAATGGCTCACTCAGACTCCTGTAAAAACACACACAAACACGCACACGCACACACACACCACACACACACAGACAGAAAAAAAGTATGTATGGATAAAATGTATTTATTATTGTGTGTGTATTATTGTGTGTGCGTGTGTGTGTCTGTGCATGACACTCACCGAAGGTAAAACTTCATGGCGCTAGTGACAGTTTTTATGTCCCAGTCACTACTGTTGAAGTCCACATCACCAGGGCACTTGGAGTCTGAGGGAGTCGGGGGGAAACAGATGGTTGTACCAGTGAAACAAGCAGAGTACGGAACACTGATTAGGGCAAAATATACACAGACGAACATGCATGAACTATTGATAACTTTTCTAAACTTTTTTCTAGAAAATGTGTGTGTCTATGTGTCTGTGTCTGTGTCTGTGTGTGTGTGTGTGTGTGTGTGTGAATGTGAGTTTGTTTTTGTATGTATCTGTGTCTGCACGTGTGTGTGCATGAGAGAGGTTAAAAGAATGTGGATATTGATGTTTGTTTGTGTACAGATAAACAGGCAAACAAGCATACACATACACTC
>JAVQKI010049802.1:7500-10454 GCA_036025975.1 Nematalosa erebi
TGCGTGTGTGTGTGTGTGAGTGTGAGTGAGAAAGAGAGAGAGAGAGGGAGTAGTGTGTGTGTGTGTGTGTGGGTGTATGTATGTGTGTGCAGTGGTTTGTGTGTGTGCCTCTGTGTGTGGGTGTATTTGAATGAGACAGAGAGAGCGAGAGAGAGAGAGCGTATGTGTGTGTGTCTGTGGGTGTGGATGTGCATGCGATAGTTTCTCAGTAACCATGACAATCTGTAGAGGAAGAGACTCACAGGCTCTTTCCCATCCATGGCCTCGATCCACTGCTTCCTGTTCACCTCTGACACTGCCTGCAGGGTCAGGGGGCTGTTCCTATGGCGACAGCGCAGCAACAACACAAAGTTTACATCAGTAATGTCATTGTGAAGATGGACAAGTAGAGACATAAGAGTTGTATTGCTACAGTATTATGTTGCAAATTGCCTCCCTACATGTTACAGACATTGGGAGACATAAGGTTGGTAAAAAACCATGTGTGTATGTGTGGGTGGCTGTAGGTGTGTTTGAGTGCTTGTGTGTGCACGAGTTTGTGTTTGTGTGTGTGTGTGTGTGTGTGTGTGTGTGTGTGTGTGTGTGTGTGCTTATGTGTTCTACTATCGTCCCTACACTGCCCTCTTCTGATGTCATGCCTGCCGGGCCATCTGTTTGGAGGCATATGTGGTCCTTTTCTTTGGCAGCTGTGTGAATGTGGCATCTCATTGAGCTCCCAGTTATTCACCCACCACCCCTCCACCTCTCCACCCATCCCCACCCCTACTGTTTTAGTGTGTATCGACCCCTAGGGCTCCACCTGCTCCATCATCTGCTGGGCTAACTGTTTCATCTCACTCCCCCATTTCAGCCACACTCGTTTTCTCCCTATCAAACTGGTCTGGGGCTTAGCAATCCACAGAATATGCCGGAAAGAAAAAAAATCTCACCTCTCAATGGTCTCTATGTCAAAACAGAAGCGCTTGTCGATGGACTCAGTTTTCCGTCGGATGCAGGACTTCAGCGTGAGCTCCGAGGTTGTCTGGCGGGCGTAAACAACCTGTTTATACTCTTCACTCCCAAGATAACCACAAACAGCTGCAAGCACTTACTACTAACCATCTCCATCTTAGCATTTAAAGACTGACAAACTGTGTGTGTTTGTTCTACAACTTTGTTCCGCATACTAAAACATAGTTATCAAGCTAAGCTGTTGGGCTACCTGTTTGGTTGTAGTCTTTTGTTCCACAGGCACCATCACGAAAAGTCTCTTGTTTTTGTGGTACTTGCAGTAGTACTTCACCCACGTCACTCCCAAAGCCCCTAAAAAATGAAACACACACGGATCCAGACGAACAGAGAGTAACGGAAAGAGACAGTTTGAGAGAGAGAAAACACAGGAAGAGTGGGAAAGGATAAATAACATTTTTTAGCTGATAAAAAGTCTATCTGAGTGTATGGTTCTATTTGAACATAGCTAAGTGCACAGTTAATGCTCACATTTCTCCTGGACGTAGAGGTAGCCTTGAATGGTGGCCTGCCCATGGATCTTGCCAATCTGGGAGGGCTCCTTCATCCTCTTCATTAACTCCTCCATCTCCTCGCGAGTGCTCTCAAAGTGGTTGCGTGTCTGCATGCACACACACACACACGCACGCGCGCACACACACACACGCGCGCGCACGCACACGCGCACACACACACCTATAATTACTTCCATCACAAAGCCAATATTTAGCACTGTGTCACAGGTGATTAAACACACAGCGACTTCTCAAGCAGAATTGCTGGGCCACCATGCGTACCTTTTTGGAAATCATGATTATTTCTCGACAGATAATTAAGGTTCTCCAAAAACAATCATTACTGCTCAATATTAATAGGAATGTGCCCACTGGTAATACACAGGAACATTACCCATTGCTCAAAAAGATGTCCTGTGCACCACAGACAATACATAGACAATACACAGAATGTTACATATAATATTTTGCTAAATATTTCATATGTTTTTCTGTTCTGTTTTGACCCTAACCCTAAACCTAGTTAATGTTTATTGAACATTTTAGACTCCTACTTCCCTCTAACACATATTGTAAAATATTTGACACTCTCTCTGTCCCTCTGTGTCTCTCTCCCCCACTGAATGACAACATTCCCACACGACCCCCTCCATCTTCCCCCTTTTCTCACATTTTGTAGGCTGAGCTGCAGTTCCTGTTTGTAGGGCAGAAAGTCCTGAGTCATTTCCACGGTGAGGTTGTTAAGCGTCAGGATACTCTGGAGGAATGCCAGGACCTGCCAATCAAAATGGCATCATGAAAACAAGCAGGGGTGTAGTGGACGTTGGACATGGGGGTACGGGACCCCCCAGATCATTTATGTAGGCTATTTCTCACTTTTTTAGGCATTATTAGGCATTAATTTGTAACATTACATAACGTTATATCGCAAACCCCCACTGAAAACAAAGTCTCATGCACTAGAACATGCATGACCCAAACATACAGGGAAGCGCGCGCACGCACACACACACACACACACACACACACACACACACACACACACACGCACATTGGCACCCGCCCACCCGCCAAATGCGGGTGAAATTTAGCCATGGCGGGTAACAACTTCAGTCTAACTAGCCACTTTGGCAGGTGGCATGTATAGCCTACATAAGGAATAATGGACGACCCGGCATGTGTATACCGGTTAATATTGCACGTTCGATATGGTGATAAGGCCCCAATCCCGAGCGATTAAACTTTACTGGAATAAACTGGTTCTAAATTGATGGCTGCTATGATCAGAAGCGGGTTATTAGATCGGTCTGTCTTTGAAAGCGCCGCATCCAACGATTCTATTCGATCTTGGCCTTTGTAAGATCACCGTTTCCCATTGTCCTATACGCAGTGTAACAGCCATCTCGGTCACAAGTTACAATGTTGCTGTGCTGTGAACGTCGGAAAGGCCAC
>JAVQKI010050041.1:5000-12057 GCA_036025975.1 Nematalosa erebi
CGACTTTCTGCCTCCACACAGCACTGAACTGACTCAGGGTGGGGCTTATACCTTTACACATCAAGTTTCAAACCACTAAACTCTATATTATACTTTACTATAGGCTATTATTATTTCATTATTTTTCAGATATTTAATATTTATTATTTTTGTTATTATAATTGTTTTTTTTTATAATTATCATTTTACCATTTGTAAAGCCCTTTGGGTCAACCCTGTTGCGTTAAAAGCATACCATGCAAGACTGCAATTAGTTTTTATCTCCGGAGCTCCCCCTGCAGTTGCCGTTTTTGTGAAAAAATGGCAACAACATTGCAAGAAAATTTACATGGATTGGTGAGTATGTAGATTCAAAAGGAAAGGAACCAGCGATGATCATTTTATGCGTTACGTTGACTGACAAGCCGGTAATAAATGTGATTTGGATTTCGGTCACTTTCAGTGTTTCCTCCACCTGGTGTTTCAGATCCTGCAATTGTAGTAACCGCCAATCCTACGCTAAAGGCGGGCGAGAGAGCCTTCATTCACCCGTAATGAGCCATTTAACGTGTGAAAATGTTGCATAGTGTGCCTTTAAATGTTTTATATAAATAAGTTAACTTGACTAAGTCCGCACTCTGGACGACTCACAATTTCAGCAGAGCTTGAGATGTGAGTGTCTCGCAGGCCCTATAGATCCTCTTAATAGTTTATATGGGCAACAGGTAGTGCAGCCCCAATGCTGCGCAGGAGTAGGCAAAGTGAACTATGGCTCACTCCGCAGATGACACAGGCACAGTAGTCAGCCATGTGAGAAGGCGTCGCTATTTGTTATTGTAATTAGCTGAGTTGGTTCTTTGTGTTCCCACTGATGACTAATCTGAGTTCCAAAGTGGACTTGTTGTTTCTCTTGTCCTCGTGTTGGTTTTCTTGTTGTGTCGTCCCCGTTGTCAACCAGCGTGTGAAATATAAATGAAGGCGGACTGGTCTCTCTCTTCTCTCTGGAGGCGCTGAAGAAAACTCCGACTCTTGTGCTCACCCCTCCTTCCCTTCCTCCCCCATGCTGTTGTTTTTTATTTTTATGATCCCTCTCTACTCATCTCTTCAACTCTCTCTCTCTCCCTCTCGGTCTCTCCCTTCCTCTCTCTCTGCAGGCATTCTATTAGCCAGTTTCACAGCCTGTGTTTGTCTCAATGTGCCTGCAGGGATATGTACATCTTTCCCTCTCTCTCTCTCTCTCTCACTTTCTCTCCTTCTTCCCTTTCCACTACCATCTCTCTCTCTCTCTTTCTGTCACACACACACTCTCACATTCTCACTCGCTTGCTCTTCGCTCATACAGTTTGAATATACGTATCTGTGCGTCTCTCTGTATTACTCTGAGTCTTTTTCTGTGTATGTGTTTGTTTGTGTGTCTGTTGGAGTTTTCCCAGCTGTGGTCTTACTCTATGTTTGTGTGTGTCTTTCGCCATAGGAGTTCTCCAGGCCTCAGTCATAGACTTTGTGTGTGTGTGTGTGTGTGATGTAACTCAGTAACACTTGCTGTTCCCCTCTGTTTAGCTATATACACATTAATTAAACGTGTGTGTGTGTGTGTGTGTGCACGCGCGTGTGTGTATGTGTGTGTGCCTGCGTGCTTGCAGGAGTTCTGCGAACCCCAGTCTTACTGTCCGATGCACCATGAGGACCACAGGGAGGAGCTCCTGCGCTGCCGTCAGAACAGTCGCGTCTCTGCCGAGGAGCGACGCCGCCGTCAACACGTCAACCGTCTGGGCAAACTCTGACACTCACACACTCTTGTTCACAAACATACACACACACACATGCACGTACATCATTCTTTCAGCCACACACTAGGACATGCAATTAATTATTCAGTGTCTTGACTCACTGTGCATTTCCCTCTCTCTCTCTCTATCTCTTTCTCTCTCCATCTCTCTTTTTCTCTCACTCTCTCTCACACACACTCTGAATCACACACACACACTCACTCACTCACACTCCCAAACCAGATGTGCAACATGATGGTGCTAATCATGCTTGACAAATCTAAGACTGTCACCAATCAGAAGGGCATTGTGTGTGTGTGTGTGTGTGTGTGTGTGTGTGTGTGTGTGTGTGTGTGTGTGTCTGTGTCTGTGTCTGTATGTCTGTCTAAGTGTGTGTGTTTGAGTGTGGGGGTTAATGCTGTGACGCAGGCTGACCTGGCTTTGCTGCTATAGTTCCACTCTTCCTCCAACCCCTCAGCTCCATTTGTGCTGTATGTGACTAAAAACAGTCTATCAAGATTTTAAAATCTCAACATGCAGAGTCAGCGTGTGAGTGTATGTATGTATGTGTGTGTGTGTTTATGTGAGTGTGTACGGATTCGTGTATGAACACATACACCTGCCATGAGTAAGTTAGAAAAAGATCATGGGATTTTTTTTTTTTTTTGTATTTTTTGTAAACAGCCAAATAATGTGAACCGTATGACATGCGTGTCAATTAAAGTGACCCGTTTTATCATTATAAGTCATTCTTTGTGAAAGACTCTTGGCTTGACATGGCTGTACAGGCATCCAATACCGCCAAGTTAATATTACAGCATGTGATGACATTGCAGCTTATGATTCAGCAACCACTGCCGTAATGATAAAACATTTAAAATAAACATTTTATATTTTTATGCTCTGATATGAGGCTCTTTCTTTATGGAAATTTTGTAGTGCTTATATTTACTATTTACCAAAACAACACTTGAAAAACATTTATGCTATTAATACCTTCCATCACTTGGTGTTAAATTATTCATCGGAGAGAGGGAGTTTGTTCCAACTCTTTGACAGATCTAGACCACAATGCGAGAGGCGCTTTCTGTCTAATAAGAATGCCGATTGGAGAGAGGAGGGAGTCGGTAAAAAAATGCTTTATAACACAAGAAATTCATGAGGGTTCAGAAACGACAGGGAACAAGTCTTCAAAGGGCTGCATGCTTCCACGAGGATCCTTTGAAAGTTTCGGAGAGTTTTGCTCGGGGAGTTGCGGAGGTTAGGGGATTTGTTCTCAAAAAGCCTGGAGCGCCGAGATAAGCAGAAACAGCCAGGCTAAAGATGATTGGTCATTTAGGGCGTCACCAGGTCATTTACCAAATGACAACACTGAATCGATATGGACGTATTTCGGGCCCTCAGAATAATGGCATCAATTACGCGCTGTAACACTGTCAGCATGACCTGGCTCTAAGGTTGAGCGACTCCAGTGCCATCTGCATACAACTGAATGTTTGTGGCCTTGAGCAAAGTGCTTGTTTAACTGGGTTAACTGAAGTGTGAAATGTAACCTTCTTGCACCTCTTGCACATAACATGTGTCAGTGTGTTTTAATTTAATTTGGGTTGTAGTGTAAACTGCACATGCACCCAGCCAGGCCTCACCACAACACACCACTCACCGCACTCCATTTCATCTGTGTGCAGCTGCTCTTGTGTGTGTGTGTGTGTGTGTGTGTGTGCGCGTGTGTGTGTTTAGAGTCATGGGACACAACAGCTGTGGGGTGTGTGTAGTTTTGTGTGTGTCGTGTGTGTGTGTTTGCTGGCAGGATGGGGAGGTTTTTGTAAGCAGATAGGTTGGGAATAGCAGACTCTCTCTCTCTTCTGTCTGATCCTCCCAGAGGATCTTGAGCTGGGCACTGTAGCAGAGCAAAGTTTGCTTTGACAATCATTAGTTTCACAGGCGCGTAATGCCCCCTGCAAGCCTACAGGGCTCAGATGAGGGACTATGGGCAGCAGAGCTTGGCAGAGGCGGCCCCCAGAAGAGGTAGTGGTTGGGGGAGGAGTGTGATAGGAGCAGGGCTGCAGCTTCACACACACAGAGCGCGGAAGGAAATTGGATGAAGGAAGTGGTAGTTTGGTGATGTGAAGGTCAGCGGGGGAGAACAGAGGTTCGGTTCATCAGTTCATTAATCAATTGTGAAACCCTGACCCCGGCAACAACCCTACCGCGCCGTGCTATTAGCAGATCCTATTGAGTTGTCTGCCAAAATGTATGGCTTTATTTCTGGAACGTGGCAGAAAACCCTTGTGGTTAACATTCATCACTGACGTTAGTCCACTAAACGCAGCAGGGTGCCTAAATCCTTGCGCCCGCAGCTCTTCGAACCGGAGGAATCAAAAATAGAACGAAAAGTTGAGTGCGTGGCTAATTAGCTTTTTAGTGATAGCATTAAACCCACAACGACGGGAGCTTTGTTTTACAGTGCTCACCCCAAACCAGACAATGCCGTGGCCGCAAAGGCATAGCTGATGCATGCCAGCTTTTGTAAACAAAAGAAATTATGCCAGTGTGGCATAAATGGTGTCATAGGAACCTCCACACAAATGGTGAAAATGCCCTAATATTTTGGGCCCAGAAATAATACCAATTAGATGAGTAGCCCACAGGACTGCGATGAAAAAAAAAGTTCTTAAATGTAGTGCCGATATTCTTTTCTTCCATCACAGCTGTATGTCTTTGCCTTTTTAGACAAATATACAATTTACAAATTGAGCATGAGAAATAGTCACATTTTTTTCACGACCCATATATCATAATCAAACAATAAATATACAGACTAGCTGAACATTCATCAAATGCGGGCGTTTGACAGGGTTTTGGGGGAAATTCAGTTAGTTAGTGCGTCCTCTCTGAACCTCCTGTCAGATTTTTTTTTTTTTTTTTAAACAACGGGCTAGATTATATTTACAACAGCAAACAACTATTAATTGCTGGTGTTTCAGAATTCTGACAAGTGCCGAGCCACGCACCTGTTCTTACCTCCTCTCAAAGGCTCCAATCAAAACACAGCACTCCAGCGGGATGCACCCCCCTGTCTGTGTCAACTCGCTGCCTAGACAGACGAAGAACGCGCAGTAGTCTAATTGCAATTCTTTTGCGTGCAGAGCTTGACACTATACCGAAAGACTGGATAAAAATGTTGTTACTACTGTATGTGGAAAAGAGACGAGACTCCTTCTGAAGAAAGGGATTTTAATTTTGCCAACCACCGGACTTTAGCTGTGAGGTGCATCACCTTTTGGAGTAGCACGTTGGTGATGCCACAAACAATTCCCGGTGTGTTCTCTGATATCAAACTCGCAATTGAAAGACAACTAAAGAAATCTAAACGATCATAATCAAAAACTGGAAATAACTACTCGAGCCTTGTCAGATAAGTCTTTCAGGTGCGCTTTAGGACGGACGGACTCGATGCTGCGCACGATAGACACCGGACTGCTCTAACGGGACCTGGCGTCTCCAAAACTGTCCAACTTGTCCTCAGAAAAGCAGTCAACATGATTCTTCTAGGAGTGCTACTGAATGTTATTATTAGTGGTAAGTGAGACTCAACTAGCCTGCAAGAATATGTTCGCCAGATATGGCAATAAGGCTGTGGGTTGTAATTGAGCCATAACCATCATCTATGTTGAATGGGTAGCTTTTCTTTACCCTAAACCTGAACTCCAGACCATATGAATTCAGAGAGAACTCTTTCGTGTTTGTCTATGCATTTAAGTGTATTTACCAGAACTGTATATAAAAACGCGCGCGCAAGTAGGCTATTCAAAGAGTAATTTCTTTTCACACTGTCCTTTGCCTCAGAACAGTGGTAAGCATTTAGGCTACCCAATTTTTTCGACCTCTTTTTGTTACAGTGTAACGGACACTCAGTGAGAAGGCGCGTGGTTTGCTTTCTCTGTCCCGCTCTTCTGTCCATCTCTCTTGTCTCACAGCCTATGTCGCCTTCCCAGCATTTTACTATATATAATAAATTGCTACCGTTTGTGTTGTTGCAAAACAGAACGGCTGCCGATGTGTATATGTAGCCTATAGTATGACCACCTTATCTATTATGGAAAACTAATCGCCAGGCTGGCCCTAGAACACATCGATCTTAATTAGTCGGCATACTAACCCGGCTTTGTTCTTTTAAACGAAATAATCAATCTACTGCAGCCCCATCTCTTCACTAGGCTACATAATACTGGATCAGACACAGATGGGATTAATGCACCCCATTTTTTCAATGAGCTAGATGAAACTCCTGAAGAAACAGCATGTGATATACACTAAGAATTCCTGCTGTGATTGGCAATGACGAGCAGATATGAAAAAAAGTTCGGGGCGACCTACTGTGCACTTCGGTTGTTCGCGTGAAAGAAGTGATTCGGCTTCCTACTGTGAATCTCTGCAAGTGTCCAATTTGAGTAGCCCACAGCAAAGAGGAGAGGCGATAATCATGGGGTCGGCAGACAGAGCCAGCAGAGGTGACCGCGGCTTTTCACTTCTGACTTCGACTTAAGGATGTAGGCTACAGACGTCTACAGCTGGACGTGTCTTTGGTGTTTTTCGTGGTTATAACCACCAGAGATGCTGAATACTTTCCAGTGGCTTGACTTTCAGTCGGCACATGGACACATCGTATTGCAAGCTGAGACTCAACATAGACACGTTTGGGTCTTACCATCAAAACTGTAGGACATTGATAACAGGAAATTTTCTGTTGTAGTGGTTACTTACAAAAATATGTTCTAATCTTATGTACATGTGCGCCTGGCACTTGTAATTTTAACATTTTGGAATTACAAAATTGACGCTTGATATTGCTGGCCCAGATCAACATGAGTAGGCTTTTTGATATGAAGAGATTTGAAGACCCACTGTAATATCTCGTAGCCAAGGGGCTCTTGACTAGCAACACACTAAAGACCTCTCCTCTTGGTTGTTTGAGTTTAGAAGATATCAGTGCAGGATGATCGGAGGCTTTATAAGGCCATAAGCCCAATAAGTAAAGGCCGATTCATTTGATGTCAGCTTGGATGCATGACTTAATTGATGATTCTCTTTGGCTTTTGGAGTTAAAGAAAAACACTGTCATGGCAATGTTTTCCACTTTTGAATTGGCCCTGCCTAAAGGACAGCACTGTATTTAAAACTGAGGAAAGAAAGGGCTATGCTTTTTTTCTCATTGGCAATTTATTTCTACATTCAAAAATGTTATATCACATCCAGTGCTTTCTGTGTGACAGCAAAATTACATCCTCCCTCTCTCTCTCTCTCTC